>JAODAL010038918.1:0-38625 GCA_025379985.1 Phyllomedusa bahiana | reverse complement strand
GAAGGGGGCAGTTGGGGCCTCACCGGGGGACCCCTGCTGCGAATTTCCCCTTTGGGCTGTGCTGCGACCGGGGGCCCCTGGAATGTTTGTCCTCTGCCATTTCGAAGGTGAAAGCCTGCCCCCCTCTCTGTTTACATCTGTTTTTTTCAAAAATGTACAAAACACTTTTTGGGATGAAAAAAAATCTGTAGATGATAAATACGCCCCCCTGTTTTTTGACTCCAAATAAACCCCGGGGTTAAACAAGTTTGGGGTAACCCTTGGATATAAATTGCGCCCCAAACAAAGGGGCCCAAAAAGTTGTTTTGTATTGCCGTTTAAAAAACTCTGTGTATTTTACTGAATATAAAAGCAACAAACGGGTTTAAATTAACCCTTCGGATATGAAAATCCCTTCAGAATTTTTCTGTGGGGTGGAAAAAAACAAATTTTCCCCTTTTAAATTGAGTAAAAAATGCAAAACAACGTTTAAAAAAAAACCCCTGGATGAAAAATTGGGCGCAAAAAAATTTAAGCAGCCAAAAAATACTAGCTTTGTAGCGTGTTCCAATTGCGTTTTTTCCCAGTACACCAAACAGAGAAAAAATTGTAATTAACCTTCGCTTGTGAATTATGCTACGGGAAAAAAAATTTTTAAATTTTGGCGGTAAAAAAAGAGGGGTTTTTTTTTGTCACCACAGCAAAAAAAACAACGCTTAATTAACCCTTTTTGGATGTAAATTGCGCAAAAGAATTGAGCAGCCACAAACTACTAGTTTTGGGAGCGTGTTACAATGGCGTGTTTTCAAAGCAACTAACAAAGAAAAAATTGAAATTTAAACCCTTTTGCTTTTGAATTATGCTACAGGAAAATTTTAATTTTTGGCGGTAAAAAGGCCCGGTTTTTTTTTTGTCACCACACAGAAAAAAAAACGTTTAAATTTAAACCCCTGAATGAAAATTTTGCCCCAAAAAATTGGCAACCCAAACGACGAGCTTTGTAGCTGTTAAACAATGGCGGGTTTTTCTACGCTACACACAAAAAGAAAAAAAATTTTAAAACCTTGGGTTGTGAATTGGGGGTAAAAGGAAAAAATTGAAATTTTTTGGCGGGGGAAAAAAGGGGTTTTCCCTTGGAGTCACCACAGCAAAAAAACAACGAAAAATTAAACCCCCCGGAAATTAAATTTGCCAAAAAAAATTGAGCAGCCAAAAATAAAGGGGAAATTTGTATTTTTAAAAAACCTGTTTTTTTTTAAATGAATACAACGGAACTGGCTTAGATCCCCCCTTGGATATTCAATGTGCTGTGGGGCCACAAAAGCTTTAAAAAAATGTATATGAAAAGCTGCAGTGGACTCACACTGGACTTCAGATCCAATACCACAAAAAATCAGAAATAGAACGTTAAGAGAAGCAGTCTCTGAGACAAGCTGAGACACCCCACAAAAATCGCTGTATAAAAATCAATTCTTCAGTAAGAGCTATCACAATCAGCCGCAGCAGCACCTTCCCTGATGGGCACAGTGAGAGGAGTGTGAGCTCCCGGCGTCGCGCCCGGACTTATACAGTGTGGTGACGTCACAGAATCCCGACGGTCTCTGATTGGCTTCATCTCTGCACATGTCATGCAGGCTATGCCCTTCTTCCTCCCAGAGTGCTTTGCCCCATGTAATGCCATGTGCTCGCACCCATTTTATCAATGAAAAGCACACTTCGTTCACCCGAAGTCCCCCAAACTTCGACTTCGTTCAGAACCGAAGTTTTCCTTAAATTCTAAACGAATTCCACTTCGTTAGAATCAATTCGCCCATCTCTAATGATAAGCAATGGTGATACCTGTGGTTCTAATCTCATATTTACATACAGGACAACGGTTCTGTCCTTATTTGTAACTGCCTTTGGTGTTCAACCACCACCCTGTTTCCCCGAAAATAAGACAGTGTCTTATATTAATTTTTGCTCCTAAAGACGAGCTAAGACTTCTTTTTAGGGGATGTTTTTTTTCTATGAACAATAATTCCCATTTATCGTTGAACAAAAGATAAACATGTATTAATATACTGTAGTGATTTCATCAAAAACATAAGCATAAGCAGCCAATCTCTGAATTTCATAACTAAAAATGCACTATGTCTTATTTTCGGGAATGTCTTATTTTCGGGGAAACAGGGTAGATGTTTGCAGTGTACTTTTGAAGAGACTCGGAGACAGACAGGATCCCAAACTGCGACGCCTTCTAGATAAAAATACATCCATTGCTTAGAATATCAGAAAATATGGGGTCCTAATATAAAATTGGAAGATTCCTCCCAATCACTGAATTAATTTTTTATATTGATATCAAAGTAATCGGTATAAAAATTGTTTTACACAAAAAAATACTTTGATTTAAAAAAGAAAATACATTTTTGCATTGCCATAGTCTTAAAGCCATAACTTTTTTTATTTTTCACAGCAAAAGGGTAGTCAGCTCACCTGGTCGTTGATGCAGGTAGATCACGCCCGGACGGACAGAAAGCACCTTGTCCAGACAATACACATTTTTATTTTTCTGTGTACAGAGCTGTGTATGGGTTTTTTTATGGGATGAGTTGACATATTTATTGGTACCATTTTGGGGGGGAGACTTTTTGATTGCCTTTAAATCCATTTTTGGGAAGCAAGATGAAGAAAATACTGCAATTTTGGTAGTCCTTTTTATTTTCAACAGTGCTCACCATGCAGTTTACATAACATGTTAATTTTACTCTGTAGGTTGATACGATTACGGCGATACCCAATTTATATTATTTTTTTATGTTGTAGCACTGTTTAAAAAAGAAAGTGTTTTTTTGTGTAAAACATTATTTATGCACTGTATTTTTTCCTGTATATGGACTTTTTCATTGGTATCACTTTGGTGTGTATATGAGTTTTTGATTGCTTTTTATTCCATTTTATGTGCTGCGGGATGAACAAAAATCGCAATTCTGTCATTGCTATTCTTTTTTACAGCGTTTATCGTGTGGGTTAAATAACATGACATATTTATAGGCTAGGTCGTTATGCACATAGGAGTACCAAATATTTAGGAAAAGAGCTGAGAACGTGTTTTCCTTTATTTTTTTTGCGCATTACTTTTTTCTTTTACGCTTTTTTTAATTGTCCCCAAGGGGACTTGACTCACCGATCTTTTGATCCGAGGTACAATATATCGCAGTACATGACTGTACTGTTATGTATTGTACCTGTTAATGATCATGCCTGGCATGGTGACGTCACAGGCAAGGCAGAAGACATTGTTGGGCTTACAGGTTGCTATGGAAGGCATTCTCCCTGCGAGGTGCCGATTCAGACTGCAGGAGCTACCTCACTCTGTATTTCGGTTGTTATTGACCACAACAGCTAAGGGGTTAATCAGCCATGTCCAGAGCAAGTTCCGGCAGTGCATGAAGCTGGAATATACAGCTGGTTCCATGCACCCATCGTGAGAGCTCTGCTTGTAGCCTGCACGATCTTCTGGACATACTTATACATCCATTTGTGATAATACTTTCCCATCCAAGACATATGGGTACATCCTATGTTGGTTAAGGGTTGTTGGCTTCTGAGTCACGGGTAGTGGTATTTCTGAAACTGCGCAGTATTTGTGAACTGTTCGCGTGCTGCATTGGTGAAAGTACATTGTGAGTGGGCAAATGGCACCATTGCGAATATGCGATATGGAAACTGTGTATCAAAAAGTGCCATTGATGTAAGAAGTGCATGTTGGTTATGAAGGTGTGAAAGTGGGGAACCTAAAATGCTAAAATGGAGATCACTACAAAATGAACCAGGGGGCTAACAGACGCATGTCTTAAATAACAGATTAGTGAACCCTACTGCGTATAGTTGCTGCACATCAGCTAACCATGTTGATGGGCAGAATAGGCTACAATTTGGACGTCTGTCTTTTATCGGCTTTAGAAACGATGCAATTTTCATGGCAGTAATGGAATTAGACCATTGCTGATTTGCAAAGGGCTGTCTTCTCTGATGCGTAACATTTTCTGCTTCTTTGAACGGATGGAAATTGACGTGTCAGTTGAAAAACATTAGAAAACACGTATGCTGCAATCATTGCAGGAAGAACATGAGCTGGTGGGGGCAGTGTTATGGTCTGAGGAATGTTTTTATGGCATTCTTTGTGTGCACTTCTCCATGTGGTAGGGACGCTCAACTGATTTAGGTATAAATCCATAATTGCAGAACATGTGAACCAGGACTGTTTCTTTGGGTTGGCAGAGTGCCTTGGAAGTGGAGGGGGAACCATGGGTGGTTATCTGCTATGCTTGCCCCCAAAATAGGTCCTGATTCATAACTTATGACCATGTCCTCCTCGCCTATCCAGCACAGATTTATCTGATTATTCATGGGATATGGGGGTGCAGACTAACAGCATGCCTTTTCCATGACCTAATAGGCAGATACCAATGACAGATCTGGAGATGCTTTGTTTTTCCCCTGGCTTCCTTGGTTACCAATCAGCACCCCACAAATGCATTGCTGGGTGCCGGGGTCCAGATGGAGGGAACCTTTTCTCTCTGACAAACACTTTAGACGCTGCAGTTGTTTCAAAGACTGCCTGAAAAAAGCCTTTGGTCTCATGTTCTCCTGGGCTTGACTCAGAGCAATTTCCTGTCTGTGGAGACACACAGAACCGAGCTTCCTGTCGTCAAACAGCTAATGTAAAGTGCAGGAAGTTCACAGAAAACTTAATGAAAGTATATGACAAAAGTAGCTAACTTTGTGAGAGATTTTATTTAAAACATAATTTATTCAAACAGGAAAATCCTTTTACAACTAGACAATAAGATTAAAAGTCAGTGGTGAGAAGATACTAGCTGGTGAGATGACTACAACACAGTGAGATGCGGTAGCAAGAAGAATACTGGATTGTTCGACAATTGCTAATCATTCACTATTGGATCTGGGGTATATGGTGAAAATACAGCTGTTTTGTCATAATTGTTTTGAAAGCCGTGGCATGTGGGCAATTTGGCTATACCGTGTGAATGCTGAATGTTTTTGCACTTCAGTAGCTATACTTTCTCATTTGCATTGGCCAAAGATTCTAGCAGTGGTGAAATGGGAACAATGGGGTCAGCACGTTCCATATTTACCACTTATGAAAACTTCAAACCTGACATTTATCCACATTGTTTCCAATTCAGTTTTCATGAAAAATCATTATTTTAGGTATTACTGGAAACCAAACCTGCTTAGAAACTTTTTCCCGCACTGTTACAAGTTTTTCCATCTTCAGACGAGAGAGATCATAAGAGCAGGATGTGCCCTATACTTATTGATTTTCTGAGATTGTCTTCTTACCACTTTTTGAAATACAACATCAAAAGTTTGAGGCGCCAAAGCGGAAATATATTGTCGTATGCACATTGAGCCCCATCCAGACTGAATTACTCTACACAAAAACATAAATAACCTCTCCAAAAGGCGACTGCCTGGGGAGGTGTGGGACATAAATTGATGGAGAAAAATAACCGAGATCAAAGAAAAGAAAAACAACTGGGAATGAGAATGCAGCAAGCAAAATGAAAATCAATGTCAGCAAGCTCATGAACAATAGGCTACATTGCACAAGATAAAAAGCCATTTCAGCTGGATGGCAGCCCAGGAGGAACTTTGGAGTAGAGAAAATAGTATGACTAAGTATCAGCTGGCTAATAGAACAAGGTTCTCTTCTCTGTCACTTCCAATGGATGGGTTACTTAAGTATCTTGTGGGAATGCTCTAAAGAAGGTGTCAGGGTTGAGAGAGGGGATACAGTGGGGGAAAAAAAGTAATTAGTCAGCCACCAATTGTGCAAATTCTGCCACTTAAAAAGATGAGACAGGCCTGTAATTGATATCATAGGTCGACCTCAACTATGAGAGACAAAATGAGAAAACAAATCCAGAAGATCACATTGTCTGATTTGGAAAGAATTTATTTGCAAATTATGGTGGAAAAAAAGTATTTGGTTAAAAACAAAAGTTCATCTCAATACTTTGTTATATATCCTTTGTTGGCAATGACAGAGGTCAAATGTTTTCTGTAAGTCTTCACAAGGTTGGCACACACTGTTGCTGGTATGTTGGCCCATTGCTCCATGCAGATCTCTTCTAGAGCAGTGATGTTTTGGGGCTTTCACTGGGCAACATGGACTTTCAACTCCCTCCAAAGGTTTTCTCTGGGGATGAGACCTGGAGACTGGCTAGGCCACTCCAGGACCTTGAAATGCTTCTTACGAAGCCACTCCTTCATTGCCCTGGTGGTGTGCTTGGGATCATTTTCATGCTGAAAGACCCAGCCACGTTTCATCTTCAATACCCTTGCTGATGGAAGGAGGTTTGCACTCAAAATCTCATGGTATGCTCCCATTCAGTTGTGACTGAGAAAAACAGCTGCATCTTCTGTTCATTAACCCAAGTTCCTCAAGTATATAAGAAGTCTGTAATCTGCTGCATGTATTCCAACACCCTTTCTCAACAATGAAGACTTATTCAGTCACTCCTAATTTCTCTGTTAACAGCTGATGTCTTTCAATAGACAGCACCTTGGGGAAGATATCTGTAATCATGTCTTCAGTTGGGCAGTACTCTAAATTCAGGTGTCATGGGTGGTCCCACGGTCCGCACATTGGGCCATGGATACACCTGCACCTGTTCGGCAGTGTCCCTGCTGGGTGTGGGTAGTGCCGTGTCCCGGAAAGCAGGCCCTGGGTACACTCATGTTTCTGGCCGGTACTCATCTCTCCGCATTACTGCTTCTCTGTGTATCTTTGCCTGCTGACGCGCTTGTCCCAGCTCCTTAGGGCGCGTACAACGGCTCAGTAAAATTAGAAGGGCCGCATGCTGATAATTGGCTAATTAACAGAAGCTGACCCTATATCTTGTATCACTATCCACATTTCTCTGCTGGATCTATAGTGCCCTTTGCTTTTAGAGAAAGCGTTCCAAGTGTTGATGATCTGCCGTATATCTGACCCCTTACCATTGTCCAGGGTTGTCTGCTGCCTGCCTTGACCTGTCTGCCTGTTTCCGACCACAAGTTTACATGCTGATTCTTTACCTCGCTGCACCCTGAATGCCACTGCAAGCAAGTCGTATCAGGGGTAGCAACCTAGTTGTCTCCCGCTACAGCAAGCCCAGCCTGGTGGGCTCTGGTGAAAACCCGAAGGTTACTTAAACTCCACTCCCTGTCGTGGCTTACACCACAGCTTGCAGTGGTCCAGAGGATCCACACTGTGTACCCAGCCGTTACATCATTATACTTTTTTCTTGCTAATCCCTTAGAAAATGAAGTTTTACATCATTATCTTTGGTTCTTGGGTTTGCCCTTTCCATCTGAGAAATTGCAGGACATCCTTGATTATCCTCAAATATCCTTATTGGTCCAGATTGGTTGAGGTAATAGTTGTCTCAACCATATAACTTTTTGACTTGCCTGTGCTGCTGCAACATATTCTGCTTCCGCCTGAAAGTAGAAATAGATGACCACTAGTGGATTTTCTATCAGAAAGGTTTACAGCCAAATCAGCATCAACATATGCAGTCAGATAGCATGTCTCACTCACAGGTAATTTCAGTGTATAATAAGGCTATGTTCACACGGCTTATTTCAGAACGTATTTACATCGGATTGCCGATCGTAAATACGTTCTGAAATCAGGTGAAAATCAGTTTCAAATAAGTGCCACTAAGTGTGGCACGTATTTGGAACTGATTTCCCGACGGATTCACCATCCTCATTCATTATAGGTGGTGAATCCGTCCGGAAATAATTCACATGCACATTGTTTTTCCGGCCGTTTTGTGGCCGCAATCCGCGGCGACAATCCGGAACGGAAATAAGTGTCGTCTGAACGACGACACGTATTTCCCATTAAAATCAATGTAAAACGGCCAGTTACTTGTTTGTAACTGATTTCACAACGGATTTGCGGCCGTAAATACGGCTGCAAATCCGTTGCGAAATAAGCCGTGTGAACATGGCCTAAGGGTTTCCCTTTAGGTAGCGTATAATTCTCTTTACGGCATTCCAATACATCCAATCCAGTTGGCATTGACCCTTTTCAGCACAAAATTCCCTCTGCCCCTGTGAGACCTGGCCTTGTAACAGTAGCAGTGTAGAGTAATTTTCCTATTGCCTTTCTGCACTGTTCATTGTTTGACGCTATATTCTGTTTATCTCTTACAGATAGTTGGTTTCCATTGGACATTTTACAGGTTTTGCATCTTTCAATCCAAATGATTCAATTATATCTTGTATTATGTGTTTTTAATTGATTCTGCATTCCTAAGTAATGTTTTACATTTCCTAGATCTATGATCTCAAAGTGTTGATTCAAAATTTTTAGTATTTCTGTTTCATCCTTTTCTTGCAGTAAACAAATTAAAATATCATCAAGAAAAGATAAGTATGAAGATCCACCTATCGGTCAATTTCTTTATGTATAGACAAGGACTGACCTTACTTCTTTGAAAATGTTGATCTGTAAGCACTTTAATTATTTTGACATTTCAGGCAATATGTACGGTATAATTGGTGGCGCTCAGACACCTTTTTTTGCATTGAAACGAAAAACGATCCAGCAATTCCAATATATAACAGTTAAAAGCACCAAAATTTATTTAAGTCTTCATAAAAAATATATGCATGGTGCATAGGCACATATAGTAGACAAGAAGCCCGTGTAGATGACCCTCAAGCTGATGCGTTTCGGGGACAGCAAAGCAGATTCCCCTTACTCATAGCATGATGCTATGAGTAAGGGGAATCTGCTTTGCTACTATATGTGCCTATGCACCATGCATATATTTTTTATGAAGACTTAAATACATTTTTGTGCTTTTAACTGCTATATACTGAAATTGCTGGATCGTTTTTCGTTTCATTGGATGCTACACTCTGACCAAGTGGATCCAGGCATTGTGTTCCAGTGGAGTTGGTGAGCTGGCAAATTCTTTTTTTCTTATATACATTTTTTTAGCATGCATTAGTAGCGTAGAATGAGCCTGAATCCATGAACCTGTTCTACTGTGGGTCATAGATTTAGCGCTTTCAAGCTACAATACGACACTTCTGGCTCAGGTAAACCACTTTTAAAGTGCTCTACCTTTTCCAGCAGTAATGTTCCTGGTTTTGCCGCACTTAAGTCATACATGTGTAGTTTCGTACGGTTGTAGTGTGATACGCCTCCAGCATGCCCCTGACCTCAGGTGCATTACAAAGTGATATTGCGGCTGATTAAAAATATAGCGAATGGGGTTGCGCTAGTTTTTGGGCTGAAAAGACGCCAGACTTCTGGCGCAGTCCCGTTCATACTTGTCGCCCTTCATGCTTTGGCAACTTATTGCTTTTATGTAGTTTTTATACCAAATGTGGTGTTTGTTTCTCTTTGAATCCTGGACATCATTGCTGCATGTCTGCCCTAGTGCCTAGAAAGAAAGCGTTCCTAAAGTTGTGTTCTAGTGTTATCTGTGTACCATACCAGTTGCTTCCATCCCTCGATCTCAAACCTTTGCCACCTGTCCTGACCTTCTTGCCTGTCCTCGATTACGAGCCTGCTTTACGATTTTGTACCACACTGCACATCAGCTGCCACTGCAAGCAAGTCACGCCAGGGGTAGCGACCTGGTAGTCTTGTGTCACAGCAAGCTTATCCTGCCTTGTGGCGGGCTTGGGTGGATACCGGGACCTACTTAGACTCCGCACCCTTGTGTGGTTTATACCATTGCTTGCGGTGGTCCAGAGGATCCACTACTCCTGCCGTTACACTCACCCACTTTGACATTAGTTACAGTTAGATCCATCATTTTTGTCCTTTAGCTGTCATTGGTTTTACGATTAACAGTCCTCCTTCTAGACCAGGAACATATAGTATGTCTCAGTTTTATCAGGACAGATTAGGATTCCATGTCCAATACCTACTGCTTTTATTTTGCTTCTGTCTGCAAGATAGATTGTTTCCTTGTTATTTAAAGGGAACATAGGTGATGCCCCCCTTGCTGAGGACAGAACAAGGAAGTGACAGACATGCTGTTTCCAGCGCTGTGTCCCTTATTCTGTAATATATACTGTAGTTACAAAGCATTTACTGCTCAGATCTGGCAGTTTATAGCCTGTTCTACAAGAAAAGAGCCCAGCTAATTAATGAGCAGGTGTTAGCCATGCCCATACGAAACTAGCCCCATCTAACTGCTGTTTATTCACAGGTAGCTACCTATTCAAAGTACAAGGATGAATCAGCGGTGTATGGGCAGAGCTGACTGTGAATGGAGGTGGCTGGCACAGGTGGGAAGGGCTAACATATGCTCATTAAAGAGAACCTGTCACACAGTTTTTGCCCCCCTTGCTGAAGACAGAACAAGTTAGTGTCAGAAATGCTGTTTCCAGCACTATGTCCCTTAGTCTGTAAGATGCTGGAGTTTTCAAGTATTTAGTGCTCAAATCTGCAGTTTTCAGCCAGAAAAGAGTCAAACAAAGAGTCAGTTTTTTAGTTCATGCCCCGCCCACATGAGGCTAGCCCTGCCCACCTCAACGGATAAACCTATTACTTTGAATAGGTAGAAACATGTTAGTAACTGTCAGGTGGGCGGGGCTAACCTTTGGTGGGCGGGGCTAACACCAGCTCAAGAATAAGATTTGAACATTAAATGCTCTAAAACTACAGCACCTAACAGAATAAGGGACACAGTGCTGGGAACAGCATGTCTGACACTAGCTTGTGCTGTCCTCAGCCAGGGGGCAAAAACTATGTGACAGGTTCCCTTTAAATCAAGTTCTTTAAAGAAACTTTTACCGCTTGTCATGTGACTTGTCGCTCCCGAGTCGATGTACCAGCCTTTTAATGACTTATTTATTGTTGTTTGAAATGTGCCATTCCAGTGATCTGTGCACAGGTCAGAGATTGTGCTTTTTACTTTTTGTTTGGTACCTGAGTTAGTTTCTGTTGTTCTGCCTTTCATATTGTACAATCGTTCTTTAAATATCCTTGTTTCTTACATCTGAAACATGCTCTTGTCTCTGTATTATAGTATCTTTTATCTGTAACTTTGAGATTTTTCACTTTCATTTCTGTGGAATCCTGTACAGGTGCCTTTCTTCTCTGATACACATCTATTAGTCTTGTCTTTACAAACTCTAATGTTAGATCTGCCTCAGGTCTAGTCTCCAGTGCATTCAATCTGGTAAACTGCACATTAATATGGTTGCAACATGGCTCTCCTTAAAGGGGTTGTCTCACCACGAAGAATAGCTTTCAAAATTAAGGGAACACTAAATGAAGACGTTTTCCAAGTGATTTTACCACCGTCTGAGGGCTCTCAGGTTTCCCAAGCGACCGACCTGTGTACTCCTTCTCCCCTGCTGTTTGTTCTATCTGATAGCAGGGAGTGACGTCATCACACAGGTCTCAGCAGAGTGAAAGCTTGGGTGTTATCTGATCTTTCAGACAAAAGACAGTAATTACTCCACTGTTTACATTAGCTCAGAAGCTTCTCTGGACCTCAGAGAAGGTAATTTATTTAATCTAGACCAATAAATAGAGAAAGTCTGAATACACTGAGCTCATATGCTAATTACAGACGGGTTGCCCAGGAATTTACAGAGCAAAAGCCCCCATTATTTTTTTTCCCTTTGAAAATTTCCTTTTAAAACTTTGGAGATGAAAACAACCCCTTTAACCCCTTCCCCATTTTTTAAAACTTTCATTTAACATCCGGGAAAATTGGGGCCCGGGGCTCAAAAACAAGCCCGCCCCGGTTAAAGGGCTGAAAGTAAAAATTTGGGTAAATTACATTGCCCAGCTCCCAAAGTGGAGCTGTTTAAAAACCCCCTTAGCTGCCACTTTAAAATAGTAAACCGGGGCAGTAAGGGAAAGAGACAAAAAGGGGGGTCCCGCTGCCCCTTTTTAAGTCCCGGTGGTGAAAATTTGATGGTCCCCCTTGGGGGTCCCCTAAACAAACCCCAAAAAGCCAAAAGGTTAAGGTTCACAAAGCATATTGGGGGCTTTACAGAAATGCGCCCAATACGTGGGGGGTTTTTGGAAGCAGTTGCTAATCAGCAATTAAACATGCCCACTTCTCCCCCCGGGGCAAACAAATTTGATTGAATTTTACGGAAACCCCCCCGGGGGAGTCGTTTGTAAGGTTTTAAACAATGACTTGAGGCCTTAAAAAACTGGTTTTTAAAAAACCGACTGGAGTCCGGGAGTGATTGCTAAACCGCTTTTCAATTACTTGTTTTAAAGGCCTTAAAAAACCGGCTTTAACGACTGTTAGGGGCCCTTCAAAAACCCGCAGTAAATTATGTGACCCCCCCAGTGAAGGGTTTAAAAGGGGTTTCCCCAGAAAGTTAAAAAGTTTTCCCCCAGAAGGGGGTTTAATACTTTTTTTATTTCTCCCAGTGGTAGGTGGTATTTTTATTTTGCCCCCCCCAAAGCGGGGTTTTTGGCGGGGGTTATTGACCCCCCCAGCAGGAAATATGGGCGGGTTTTTAAGGGGTTCCCCCAGCGGGATTTTTGGGCGGGGTTTTTGGACCCCCCAGTAGGTATTTTGGGGCGGGTTTTTATGGACCCCCCCAGAAAGTGTTTTGGGAAAGGTTATGGATTCCCCCCATTTGGTATATAGGAGGTTTATGGGACCCCCCTTGTGGGGAAATATGGGGCGGGTTCTGGATCCCCTTTTTTGGGCCCTAAAAAGGCGGTTTTTTGGGTCCCCCGGGCGGTAATAGACAGGTTTGGGCCCCCCAGAAGGTATATGGGGTTTTGAGGTCCCCAAAGCGGGTTTTAGGGAAAAGGGGGTTATGGGACCCCCCAGCAGGGAAATTTTGGGCCCGGTTTTTGGTTTCCCCCTTGGGTTTATAATGGACGGGTTTAGGCCCCCCCCGCGGGAAAAATTTGGGAGGTTTTTTGGGTACCCTAGCCAAGTATATGGGGAGGTTATGGATCCTCCCAGTGGGTTTATGGGGGGTTTTTGGGGATCCCCCGCGGTTTAAGGGGCGGGGTTTAGGGATCCCCCAGAGGTATTGGGGGCGGGTTATGGACCCCCCGTAGGTTTATTTTGGCGGGTTTATGGATCCCCCTTTTTAGGTATATGGGGCAGGTTTGGGGCCCCCCGAAAGGTTTTATAGCCCAGGTTTAGGCCCCCCAAGAAAGAAATAAGGGGGTTTTTAAGGTTTCCCCCCACCCAGGTAAAAAGGGACAGGTTTTTGGATCCCCCAGCGGGTTTTTTTGGGGCGGTTTTATGGATCCCCCCAAGGGAATATGGACGGTTTAGGTCCCCCAGAAAGGTATCCCGGGCAGGTTATGGTCCATAGCAGGTAAAATTGGGGGGTTTTAGGGGAATCCCCCCCAGGGTAAAATGGGCGGGATTTTGGATCCCCCAAGTTATATAGAAAAATTCCCCAATTTTGGGAAAATGAAAAAAGCAGGAAAAAAACCCTGGGGTTTTCGGGCGCGTTAAGCCGCTAGCGGCAAAAAATTTTTGGAAGGGGCCCCCCCCCCCATCTTGCCTGGTATCCCAAAGCCCCTTAAAAAAAGCCACCCACCCCAAACCAAAAGGGGCATAACGGCTTTGGAAAAGAAAGCCAGGAAAGATCCCCCTTTATACCGGGGTTAGAAACCCCCCCCCCCCTTTAACCGGGTTTTGTCCCCCTTTAAAAAAAAAAAAACCCCAGGAAAGGTAATCCCCCCCTTTGTCCCAAAATTAAAATGCCCTTCTTTTACCCAGGAGAACCAAATTTTGTACCCCGGTAGATGCCCCCCTTTGGTTTAGCCAGGTAGATCCCCCCCCTTTTTTTGCCAGGTAGATGCCCCCCATTGTTTCCCAGGTAGTGCCCCCCATTTTTTGCCGGGAAAAGGGGCCCCCATTTTTGCCAGGTTGAGGCCCCCTCTTTTGGCCCCAGGTATTTGCCCCAAATTTCCCTTTCCGGGTAGTGCCCCCCCCGTTCCCAGGTAATGCCCCCATTGTTTCCCAGGGGTGTCCCCCCACCCTTTTAAAGCCAGGTATTTGCCCCCATCGTTAGCCGGGGTTGGGGCCCCCCCAAATTTTCCCCCCATTTTTTGCCGGGGTAGTGCCCCCAAATTTGTTCCCAAAAGGGTTGACCCCCCCATTTTTGCCGGGTTTAGTCCCCCCACTTTTTACCCCATTTTAAAACCCCCCCTTTTGTACCCCAGGTGGGCCCCCAACCCCATTAGTACCCCAGGTAGTGCCTCCATTGAAAGCCGGGTTTAGTGCCCCCCCTTTTGTGGGCCCGGGTAGTGCCCCCCCTTTTGACCCCCAGGATTTGCCCCCCCATTGTACCCAAAGGTTTGGGACCCCCCATTGAAAGCCAGGTAGTGCCCCCCCATCTTTTAGCCGGGTTTAGTGCCCCCTTCTTAGCCAAGGGTAGTGCCCCTTTCCCCCCCCTTTGTTACCCAGGTAGTGCCCCCCAAATTTTTTGCCGGGTTTGGACCCCCCATTGTACCCAGGAAAGAAATCCTCTTTAGTACCAGGTATTTGCCCCCCAAAAGTACCCAAAGGTAGGTGCCCCAAGAAAAGCCGGGTTTGGCCCCCCCATTGTGGGGCCGGGGTAGTCCCCCCATTGACCCGGGGTAGGGGCCCCCCATTTTAGCCGGGTTTATTTGCCCCCTCTGTTCCCCCAGGTTTTGCCCCCATTGAGCCGGGTTAGTGCCCCCCTTTGTGCCCAGGAATTGCCCCCATTGTACCCAAAACATTGCCCCCCTTTAAAACTAATAAAAAAAAAATAATAAAAACCCAAACCTTACCCTTGCCCTTGGGCCTCCGGGGCATAGCGGCCAGCCCCAGCCCGATTCCTCAGGGGTAAAGGGGGAAGTGAGTGCGCGGCGTCACTTCCCCCTGTGACGCGGACAGTGTGTAGGGGCGCCAGCGGCGCCAAAAACCCCCATACGGGGGAGGGGGGAGGGGGGAGCGATCCCCTTCCTCCCCTTCTCCCCCTGCTCAGGAGGGGTTCCGGGCGGGTGAAATTTTGGGCGCACCCCCCCCGCATACCCCGCCTGTGGGAAAAGGGGACCGGGTCACCAGATTTAAGGCGGGTAGCGCTACCCCCCCGTCTCCGGGGGCCCTTTTAAAAGGGGAACCCCCCGCCGCCTTTGGCGCGGGGGGAAATTCCAAACCCCCTCCCGGGGGGCGGGGGGGGGACCCCCCCCGCCAAAAAACGGAGAGGGGTTGGCATGAAAGGGGGGTTTATATAGGCGGGTTATGGACCCCCCCTGAAAGGTAAAAAGGGCAGGTTTTTGGATTCCCCTTTTTAGGTATATAGGAAAGGTTTGGGTTCCCCCAGCGGGTATATAAAACATTTTTTAGTCCCCCCAACCCAGGTATATGGACAGGTTAGGGATCCCCCAGCGGTATATTGGAAAGGTTTTAAGGAAATCCCCCAGTAGGTTTTTATGGACGGGTTTTAAAGGGTCCCCCAGCAGGAAAATATGGGATATTTTTATGGGCCCCAAGCACGTGTTTAAAAGGTAGCTTTTTTATGGGCCTCACAAAACAATTTTGAAAGGTTAGATTTTAGCCCCTTTCCTGAAACCTTATTTAAGTAGAAAAATAGCCTCCCCCCCTGCAAAAATTTTAACAGAAGAATAATAGCATCCCCTCCCCTGAACATAAAACCCGTAGAAAATAGCCCCCCCTCCCCCTTGCCATAAAACGGTTAAAATAATAGCCCCCCCCCCTTCACATATAACAGTAGTTAATAGCCCCCCCCTGCAAAATAAAAACAGTAGATAATGGGCCCCTCCCCCTTCAAAATTAAAAACCAGAAAAATTTAAGCCCCCCTCCCAGCACATATAACAGTAATAATAGCTTCCCCCCCCTGCACAAATAACATAGATAATAGCTACCCCCCCCTTCCCAAAATATAACAATAGATAATAGCCCCCTCCCTGCACAAAAGACAGTATAAAATAGCATCCCCCCCTGCACATTGACAGTAGAAAAATTACCCCCCTCCCTGCACAAATGACAGTAAAATAAAAGCCCCCCCCCGGGCCACATATGAAAAAGAAAGAAAATTTGACCCCCCCTCACTTTAAAAACCAATTAGATAAATAGCCCCCCTCCTCCCCATATAACAATAGATAATGGGTCCCCCCCTCCCCTTTTTAAAAAATAAAAATAGCACCCCCCCCCCTGCACATATAAAAATAGTTAAAACCCCCCCCTGAAACATATGAAGTAAATAATGGGGCCCCCCCCCCTGACATTTAACGTAGATAATAGCCCCCACCCCGCACATATAAAAAGAATAATAGCCCCCCCCCCTGCACATTTTAACTTTATAAAAAAGGCCCCCCTGCACAAAAACAAGAAAATACCCCCCCCGCTTAAAAAGAGCAAATTTTAAAGTAATAACCTGCCCAAGCACTTCCCTTAAACTCGTCCCCCCCCCCCGCGGGTCGCTGTTGCTGCTCCCGGTCTTTTTCAGCGGTTTTGACGTTCACCAGGGGGCCGTTGCGCCCCGGGGGGCACCCGGTGATAAACGGCCCACCGCCCGTGCCCCTCCGGGGGGCCCCAAAAGAGCCGGCTTTCCCTCCCTTTCGGCCACAGATTTATTTCTGGGGACTCTCTCCTCCGCAAAAAGCACCCCAAAGCTGAATTGCGCCCGGGCGGGCGCCAAAAAACATTTGCCCGCCACCCGCTCCCCGCGCCAAGGCCCCTAACCCCCTTTAAAACCGATGGGGTTAGTATGATAGCGGTTTTAGGACCCAAACGATGGGAACCCCGGGCGCGGGGGAAAATAGCGGTTCGGCCCCTTTGGGGACAAATTTTTACCCCCCTGGGAGACGGCGCGAAAATTTCATAGTCTCTATGAAACTATGGAATTTACCAGTAATTGCCTTGCAATTTGGGCGGTATAAAGCGAAATACGCAGTGAAATGCACATGCAAATACGCGGCAAAATAAGCTGCGTGAGCATACCCTAACTAAGGCTCCCAGGCTGTTCTGTACTTACCAGGGGGTTACTGACTTTCCCAAATTGATGGGGTTTCAACCCCAAAACAGTACTGACATAACCTGCTATGTATTGTAACAGCAATCTACAGGTACACATAATGTAAAAATTAAAAAAAAGTGAAGAAAAATAAAACGCAAAGACAAAAAATTTAATTAAAAACACCACCCACCTTTCCCCCACAAATCCCAAAACCCCCCCAAAAAAGATTAAAAATAAAAAAAAAAATTTTTTTTTTCCCGGGGTCTTTGTGTAATGGCCCTTTCCCCTATAATTCTATCATGTTATGTAACCAGCACAATGTATGCTGTAAGAAAAACCCCCAAAATAATGGCATAATTGCTACAACATAAAAAACTATGTAAATTGGGTATCGCCATTAGTTTTTTTTTGGGGCTCACAGTTTTAAAACTAACTTGTCACAAATACTGCATGGTGAGTGCTGTAAAACATAAAAATTAAAAATACTACCAGAATTGCTGTATTTTCTTCATCCTGACAAAAAACAGATTAAAAGGGGATCAAAAAGTCATATCCCACCAAAAATAATACCAAATAAAACGCAACTCAACCCCAAAAAACAAGCCCTACAACTCCATACACAGAAAACTAAAAACGATGGGTTCAATTTTTGGCAAGCAAAAATGTGTTTTCTTTTTATGAATAAAAGTGTTTTTGTTGTACAAAAGCAGTAAAACATAAAAAAAATTGTAAATTTGGTATTGCTGTAATCGTATTGCTGCAGAATAAAGCATGTCGTTTATACCACACAGTGACCGATATAAAAAATAAAAATAAATAAAAATAAAGCAATACAATTTTTTTAAAAATGATGCCAATATGCATAAACTATTTTGTGTGGTATAACTGGCTTACATGCTGAAATGTTCTGAACTTTGAAAATGGCAAATTTTTCCAAATGTTCACAATATTTTGATATTTTTCACAAAAAAAGATACTAAGGACCAAAATTTAGTACTAACTTAAAGCACAATGTGTCACGAGAAAACATTCTCTAAGAAAAGTTTACTACAAAATAACAGACACAAATAAAGCTTACACCTCGTGCATAAAACCTCTATAAATAAGATTTGCAATTTATAGATTTTACTATAAAATGTACAGGGAATTGCTCACCTGGTTGAGTTGTGCTTATAGAATGGCACAACTCATATTTGACGCCTAAGTCCTTAATAGGAAATGGCCGAGCTGCCTCCTGCTGTGTCGTTGGGTTCCCTCCACAGAAGCTTTCGGTGGTCCCCGGTAAAAGATAAGTAGTTGTCCAGATGAAAACACTTTTTCAGTGTATCTCCGTGAAGAAGCAGTGGAAGCGCTCCAAGTGTAACTTGAGAAAGCAGGATATGGGAACCCTGTGAAACGCGTTGTTGTTTTATTGTTTTAGTGTGATTAAAGAAACACTGTTAATAGGTTTAGTACTAAGTGTCTTGTTTTATGAAAATTTATGAGTTCAGTACGCTTGGAGTGCTTCCACTGCTTCTTCACGGAGAAAACATTCTCATGGATAGGAAAAAGTATCAAAAAGTTATTCCCACATAAAGTGACACGTCAGATTTAAAAAATGAGGCCCCGTTTTTGGGTGCAACACTGACTGCGTCCTTAAGGTTTTAATGTCTTTACCAACTGACCTTATCTATGTAATTACTTCCAGCATTGCATTTATGTGCTCATGGATATCGTTATCTCTGCCAAGTCTCATCTTATACAGTTTCCTAAGCAGAAATAACTTCTTGTTCTATAAGTTAAGATAAATACACATGAGGCTATCACGGGTTGTCCCAATGCTCATAAGATAGCTACAAAACTCCACAAATGAAAACCATCAGTATAATTGTATGTTGGACAAAGTCTGGCCACTTCTCATTCCACACAGGAACTCTGTTGTCACGGTTCATGCCGTGGTCCCTGCCTTGGACCGTTAGCGTGTCCGTGCCTGCCTTGTCTCCGCTATGGCTCCCTGTGCTGGGTCTCAGCGGCCTTTTCCCCTGTTTGCTGTGAGTGTGTCCTTGTACTTACTGGCACTCGCTCCTGATTCCTGGTGTCCTGGATGTGCACTGCGTCTCCTAGGGCGCGTGCGGCAGCATCCTGCCCCTTATAGGTTCTGTGTCCTGATTGCCTTCCTCTTGACCTGTGACCCCTGGGTATAAGAGGTGCTTCCTGTCCTTGCTTCTGGGTCAATTAATTGATGCATGTTTGTGCATTCTGGTCAGTCCATCAGAGCTCCTGACCATCTCCTGGGTGTTGCTAGTCAGTGCATAACCCCTGTGATGCCTTTAATCAGTCTGTACAATCCATCAGAGCTCCTGACCACCTGTCTGCTGTTAATCTGCTGTCCTTATTCCTGTCCAGTTTCCTGCTGTGTACCTGCCATTGTACCTGCTGCATTACTGCAGTTGGACGTGTCCTATTTCCTGCCATTCCTGCTGAATCCTGCTTATGCATACGTTTACCTGCTACTACCTGTCGTTGCACCTGCCTGCCACCACCTGGGACCTGAAGGCTTCCTCCTGTTATGTTCCTGCCAACATCGCTCCCAAGGTTTGGTGTTCCTGTCCTGCACCTCATCAGGGGTAGTGACCTGGGGTTTCCCCGCAGCAAAGTCCGTCCAGCCTTGCGGCGGCCTCTGGTGAAGACCGGGGGCCCCTTAAACTCCACTCCCTGGCGTGAGTCAACATCTTTACCATCTCGCCCGCAGTGATCACAGTGGATCCACACCCGTTTACCAACGATCGGCACCTCAGCTTATACTGTTACCGCCGGATTGTTACATCTGTTTTGTATTTGGAGAATCTCTCTTCCTTTCTGCTCTTAAAATGTCGTAACAGGGTGGATTTTAGCTGACTTATACCATCCCTGTTGACTCACGAAGTCTTCTTTATAGGAAAAGTTAAGAGAAAATGGGGCGCTTGGCACCAATTTTATTGTATAGTTTCATTATGTACTACGCTTATCTGCAATTGTAACTTACGAACATGTTAAAATTGGAATCGCTGTAAATTTCCTTTTCTGGTGCGTGATAAAAATATTTTGAAAGAAATAACTTCTTATTTAAGCTAGATTTTTCATGCAGCTTTTGCTTCTCATATACCTTTCGCTGTATTTTCATGTCGTATGTGAATGAACTGATCATTATCCACTAGTAAGCTGATGGTGGGTGTCTGTTTCTCTTGTCCCATTCCTGATTGTTGTCATGTGATCTGTCTGTAGTAATTATCTCCCACAAGTCATCTTCAGATAGTAACATTTCCATAGTTGTTATCATTATTTAGTTTGGCTATTGAAAGTTTCAACTCTGAATTTCCAGCCATTTTAACTTGTGTACATTAGGGTATCAACACATGGCATATTTACAAGGTGTACTTCAGGGCATTATCGCACTGCAATGTACCTGAAGTATGTCCCGCAAATACGGTAAAATCATAGCACTCATTGAGACATATTTCCCGGGTAAACAGAGAGTGAAGGGGAGTTGGGCTGGAGCACTGTTGAAAGTACACATTGGCCAGAGTGTACTTTCAACAGCAGGTGTATAGCAGCGTGTACAGGAACGCGCTGCTATACGTTGAGTGAACCCAGCCTTAGGGTATGTTCACGTGATGTACTGTGGCGCGTACATCATGTCTTTCGGGAGCTTGCGCTAAAACGCATGTACTCCTGTGCGCGGTGCGTATTCGCCACTAATAATTGACATGTCACTTATCTCCCTGCGCGTACAATACGATCGTAGTGTACAAGCGGTGAGATGAGGCGTAATCCATAGTTCTCTATGAGAACTATGGATTGCCGTAATTTCGGCGCGCATCTCGCCCGTATTAGAGTGCACATATGATGCTAAATGCGCACTGAAATTACCCCATGTGAACATACCCATACTTGTTCTGGTTTAACTGTGTTTTTATTGAATTTTAACAAGAATAGATATACATCCATGTAATAATACGATGATCATTGATATCAATTTTTGTAACAAGAAACAATGAATAAAACTATAACTTACAATACAGTGCCTCTGAATATTGATTAGCAAGATTAAGGCTTCTGGGTGCCCTTTAGTCAATGCAGTAAACTTTACATTAGAAACACTTAGAACAATTACTACAAAGAGGCGTAAAATATTGAAACATAACATAAGCATTACATTTGACCAACAACCAAACAATTGACAAGACAGACACGGATATGAAGGGG
This sequence comes from Phyllomedusa bahiana, assembly GCA_025379985.1. Lineage (NCBI taxonomy): Eukaryota > Metazoa > Chordata > Amphibia > Anura > Hylidae > Phyllomedusa > Phyllomedusa bahiana. The sequence continues at coordinate 17,438 of JAODAL010038918.1, read as the reverse complement.
GGGAGGGAGGAAATTAACAGTGTCACAGATGGGCCTGAAGACTTCAATCAGGAATACTCTTGACGGCAAGTGGGTACCTCACTTCTGCGTGGCATTATGTCCCTCGGGCTATAGTATAACAATCCCAGTGAGACCATATCTCTTCGAATCTATCAAAAGTGTTATTCAGAGAGGTCGAAAGTTGTTCCATCACCTTCACATCCCCAAGTCTGCAAAGTACATCCTCTAACGTAGGAACACTAGTCCGTTTCCAAAATACGGATATTAAGCATCTCGCTGCTGTTAGAATGTGCGAGATTAAACGCAGTGTAGTTTTCCTGACTGAGGGAAATTGGATGTTCATTAGTAAACATATTGGGGTCAGAGGTATACAAGCTCCCGTGATATTTTCAACCAGTGTTTTAACCTGTCTCCAGCAACTCTTTATTAGTGGACATTCCCAGAAAATGTGGAAGACATTTGCTTCCCGAGCCCCACATCTCCAACAACGATCCGGAATAATCTGGTTCATTTTGTGCAATAAAGAAGGCGTATGATACCACAACATGATAATTTTATATTGGTTTTCCTTATATAGGGTCCATTGGGATGTTTGTCCCGCTCTCCGCCATATCAATCGCCACTCTTCCCCAGTAAGCTGTCTCCCCAAATAACTCTCCCATTTCCCTATGTAAGGGTGGTTAGGAAGGTCTTCAGGGCAGGGGTTTAATAACATGGAGTAAATTTGGGAAATCAGACCCCTGGTCGATGTATAAAGCTTACATGTCAATTCAAACCTTGCAGGTCGAGTAACTCTATTGCTCCCCAACACTGACCTGGAAAAGTGGACAATTTGTGAATAAGAATAGTAGCTGCTATTCGGTAGTTGAAACCGTTCTTGTAAGGTCTTAAAAGGGATAATTTGCAAGGTTTTATAGTCTACTATATCCGCTATTCTGAAAAGTCGCCGATCATACCATGGTTTCATGGAGAAGCCCTCCATTCCAGCTGGAAACATGGGATTAAATAGGAAAGAGGTCATCGCAGAAGATGGTGAGCAAAGCCCAAATCTTTTTGCGCATCGATTCCACACTTCCCTCGTTAATCTAATGGGCCCCAATAGAGGGCCATTCACTTGAGTATGCGATGTTGCCCACAACAAGGAGTTGGGGTGCATCGGGGCCATCCACAGTTTCTCTATTTCAACCCATTTAGAGTATGCATAAAGTGTTGACCATGCTGGAATCCGTCTTAGCTGTGCAGTCCAGTAATATTTTTTGATGTCTGGAACTGCTATTCCCCCATCACCATTTCCCGCCAACATCACATTCTTCCCTATTCTATGCCTGTGCGACCCCCAGATAAACCGCATGATCACGTCTGCATGGCTTTTAAATTAGCAAGAGGTACGGGAATCGGGAGTGCCTCAAACAAATACAGTAGTTTAGGTAAGATAGTCATTTTGACCGCCGCAATCTTTCCTAATAGAGAAAGTGGTAGGGTCTGCCATCTCTGCAATAACGCTCGTATCTCTTGATACATGCGAGGGAAATTTTTATTATATAAAGAAACATAAGAGATTGTCAGATTTACCCCTAGATATTTCAGAGAGGTAGACCTCCAGTTATAGCGGTAGTTACTTTTTAATAAATTCAGCTCCATAGGGGGGATACTTAGGTGGAGGGCCTCCGTTTTTGTAGTATTAATTTTGAAACCTGAGAGGACAAAAAATTTAGTTAGTAAAGATTGTAAATTCGGCAGAGAGATATGTGGTGATGTCAATGTTAACAATATGTCGTCTGCAAAAAGTGACACCCTTACTTATTCTGAAGAGATGAGCTGTCCTGGAAGACTCCTTGCATCTACCAAGTCCTGCCATCTTCTGTGCCTGGACCTGTAACCTGTTGGTTTCTTTTCAGGTTACAGCAGAAGCTTCATCAATCAGAAGCTTATATTTACTTGTAGTGCACAGGATGAGCGTACATTGCATCACATCCATCCAACAACACACAGAGAGAGCAGGGAGGAAAAGTAACTTCACCAGAGAGCACAGCTATAGACTTGTAAAGAAAGGATACAGCATACATCAACAGCTAGTAGCTGAGAAAAACAGCGCCTACTGCAGCACATAATAAATCTGTAATCTGCTGCATATATTCCAACACTTTTTCCCTAGGGCCAGGTTCACATCTGTGTCAGTGGCTCTGTTATTAGACTCCGTTATAGATTCTGTCAAAAATGATAGAAAAAATAGCACAGAATGTCGTGCTATTTTGTCCATTCAAATAATAGAAACCAATAGTGATGAGCGATTACGTTGACTATCGTCATCGGTTCGATAGTCAATATCGGCAATTATCAAGACGATTTCTGATAGTCGATATAGATTATCGCCGATGACCATTAAAGTCTATGGGAGAGGAACAACAACCTTCATTATTACACCCAAACAGGGCTGGAGAAGCGGGAAATTTAACATCCACAACAGCAAATGGATACCTGCTACATCTTAGCAACACAAAAGGTTATAAAGACACAGAAAAAAAAAATCACAGACCATTCACTATCCCTGTCTTGTACCCCAGCCTGACCCCCTTAAAACCCGCAGACCCACAAATTAAAAAGTGCCAGAAGGCAGGTATTACTTAACCATCACTTTACTTGAACTGGACATTTACTATCCCTGTCCTGGAAAGCAGCATGAGCCCCAAACCTGCCTGACTCCAGATTAAAAAGTGCCGGAAAAAGGAGTCTTTCAACCACCATTTTAGTTGAACTGGACACAGACTATCCCTGTCCTGGTCCACAGCATGAGCCCAAAACCTGCATGACCCCCAGATTTAAAAAGTGCCGGAAAAAGGAGTCTTTTAACCACCATTTTAGTTCAACTGGACATTGACTATACCTGTCCTGTACCGCAGCTTGACCATTAAACCTGTCTGACCCACAGATTAAAAAGTGCCGGAAAAGGAGTCTTGAAACCACCATTTTAGTTGAACTGGACATTGACTATACCTGTCCTGGGCCAGCAGCATGAGGCCCCAAACCTGCATACCTCCAGATTTAAAAAGTGCCAGAATATAGGGTCTGTTCAACCGACTTTGTAGTTGGAACGGGACATTGACTATACATTGCCTGTACGCGCTTGACCATTATAAACCTGTCTGACCCATAGTTAAAAAGTGCCGGGAAAAGGTAGTCTTTGAACCACCATTTAGTTGAACTGGACATTGACTAACCTGTCCTGGGCCACAGCATGAGCCCCAAACCTGCATGACCCCCCGATTAAAAGGTGCTGGAAAAAGGAGTCTTTGAACCAACATTTTAGTTGAACTGGACATTGACTCTCCCTGTCCTGGGCCACAGCATGAGCCCCAAACCTGCATGACCCACAGATTAAAAAGTGCCAGAAAAGGGTCTTTCAACCACCATTTAGTTGAACTGACATAGACTGTCCCTGTCCTGGGCCACAGCATGAGCCCCAAAAATGCATGACCCCCAGATTTAAAAAGTGCCGGAAAAAGGAGTCTTTCAACCACCATTTTAGTTTCACTGGACAACCTACATCTGTTCAAGTCTTCCTGTACCTCCCTTGTACAATTTAGAGGAATATTTGTATCAGCTATTTTGTACATGCAAGTTTTTTAGTAGTTTAATTCTAGAAAACACATTTTTAAAATAGGATGAAATCCGACCACGCCCTTTGTTTCTCTTTTTTTAATTGTATTAATGGGTTTCTCACTACGGGGATGCTACTATGTTAAAGATCTTGCAAAAACAAGTCATTTTGCAATATGTGTCCATTAACAGTGTCCTAACCTATTCCTGTTTTTGACAGCACCATCACCCTTGAGTCACTTTTGACAATTGTGAAGACAAATGTCTGTTTTGAAACCACATTTTTTACAATAGGACCTGTAGTATAGCTGCATTTCACAGCAACATGCCCCCCAAAAATTCAGGGATCCAGGAGGGTGGCCACTCAGTAACTGTTGATAATTTTGATGGCCTTAATACGAGGATCATGTTGGAGGAAATGGAGCATCCAAGCACTCATGTGAGAGATGGAGCCTTGATTTCCCAAGCCTCTGGATCGAGGGGCACTAGCAAACTGATCTTCCTCATCTTCCTACTCCACCTCAAATTTGTGCCAACCTCTTTCCAAGGCAGGGACGTCGGTAACGTCGGTGTCTAGGAATGCCTCCTCCTCCGCTTCCTCCGGCACAGCTTCAACACAGCCCTGACTTACCTCAGATGATGCACCCTGAGAGCTGAGGCGCCGCCTTGCACTAGCCCTGGACCCAGAACCACTGCCTAATGAAGACCGATAAAATTGAGAAACTGTCGGGCCTTGTGGATTCGACGGAGAGAAAGGCTCCGGGGCCCCATCTGTGTCCGTCTCCCCCCTTCCGTTCGCGGGGGGGCCCCTGTTTTTCAGATGCCCAAACCCGTTTTGGTTCCAAAAAACAAGTTTCACACTTTGCCATTTGACAAGGCTTGAACCAAACACGCCCTTTTTGGGGGCTTCTTCAAAACGGGGAAAGGAGGGTGCAGATTCTTTCACCTGCCTCCACTCTCGGGGGCCCTCAAAACCCCGGGGGTCCCCCAGGGGGGGGCTGCTTTCGGGGGGGCCCAATGTGTCAATTCGAAACTGCTTTAATGGCATTGCGTCCCCAACCACAATCGCTGGAGGGTGAAATTCCAGCGTGTTGCCACGCCCAACAATGAGGGGGGGTTGGGGGACGGGGGGGCCCCAAGCTGACGCGGGCAAAGCAGCCCGGGGGACGGGCGGGGTTTGCAAAACCGGAAGTGTGAAACTCAGACCTCAACCCTTTCCCCTAAAGCGGGGCAGTCCTGGCCCGGGGGTACGTTTTAAAAATTTTTCTGGAACGAAAAGGGTTCATGACATGTGCCCGACAAGGGATTTTTGCTCCACCCTACCGATTTTAAGGGGGGCCCCAGTTTTTTCCCCCCCGGTTTTTTAACGCACACCACCTTGCCTGGCACAAGGTTTTGTCCCCAAAAGCGCTTTTTTCTCATTGGGGAACCCGGGTCCAAAAAGCTCTGGACCGTGTGGGGGACGGTCCCCCAAGGGACTTTTTAATTTCAAAACCGGCCTGGTTTCTTTGGGCACGTGATGCCCCCAAGGACCTTTGGGGGAAAGACCCTGCACCACCCTTTTTTGGGGTTTTTTGAAGAGCGGGGCGCCAACCCCTGAGAGCCCCCGGGCCCCCGGGGGTGGGGAAACACCCACCCACTCCCCCAGTGAGCTGTCACAGAGTTTATACGACCTTGGCCATGCTTACTAGTCCATGTGTCGGTTTGGGCAGATGGGGCTTTTCCGGGGCACAGATTTCAGACAAAAAAACTTGAAATTTTTGATGACACTGGCGGCCAGGGCAAGGGACACTTTTCTTCAAAGAAAAGCCTGCTCGGGGATCTGGGATTGGGGGGAGGGGAAGGGGCCCTTTACGTGGTGGAACCCATTTTGGGGGCCCCCAACGGAAAAGGGAACCCTTTCCAAGGCCCAAAAACCTGGCAATGCCGGGCCTTCAGGGGTTTTGGGTTTGGGGTTGGGTTTTGGGGTTTAAAATGTTTTTTCTGCTCCCCAAAAAACCCGGAATTCCCCAAAAAGGGGGGGTGGCTGCTAGACCCGGGCCCCTGGCCCGGGGTGGGTCTCAAACTGGTTTAAAGAAGGGGTTTGGGGTGGGGCTTGGTTGGGGCTGGTGGAAATCGGGGGGGGGGGACCCGGGGAAGACTGAAGCGGAAAAGGCTGATCCCTGGAAACATTTTAAATCTGGGGGAGACATGGGCCTTTGGAACGTTGGGGGGGGGAGGGGGGAGGAGGAGGAAAGGGGTTGGACAAGGGGAGGGTTTTGGGCAGGGTTTTTAAACCCCCATCGGGTGGCCTTTTTTTGGGCCAAAATGTTGCCTCCAAATTTTTAACTCAATTTGGCATTCGCCTGCCTGTGACTGACATGTTTTGGGGGTGGTTTAAACCAAACCAAAAATTTTTTTTGGGCCCTACTGATGCGTTTACGGCAAAGGCGGCATATGACATCAGCTGGGTGAATCAGAGGCTTGCTCGAAGAAGGCCAGCCTTGAGAGGTCGGTCTTTTCGACGGGCGTATAGCGGGAGCAGGGGTTTCCGGCTCTGACCGTTGGGCTGGCGGGAATCATTATCAGCGGAAAACGGATTCTGCGGAACGCCCTCTCCATTTTTGAGGACGTGGGACCCTATTTGTCATAACCCCATAGTCTTCCTCCTCGTCCTGTGATGAAGCTCTCGCAAGCAAATTCTATGTTATAAGACCTCGTTTTGGATCTGCTAATGTCGTCATTTCATCATCCACACAGGTGACTTGGTGTCCTGACATTATGCATCCAGTAGCTGCGGGCTACAAGCAAGTGGTACTGCAAGGCATTTGCCGACCACCCGCGGTTTTCTGACGATTGACCAGCTTCTTACTCCTTCTTGATGGCTTCAGTAACTGGGCGTCAGAGCAGACAAAATCTTCCTCTTTGGGACTCTTGATTTTTAGACATTCCTTCTGCCCCAACCACATTTTGTCATCAAAGAGGTCTTCAGAAAAAACGGAGATTATCAACTGTGGTGGGTACACGAGTTGACATTTGGGCTGCCTTCGCTTCATGTTGGACGGATGCTGATAATGTTGATGATGACATTTTCTGGCCACGTGGACTGGGGATGGTCGGGGGGGGAGGTTAAGACTGATGGATGCAGGGTGTATTTAACCTTCTGAAGGAAACAGCTTGGCCGGACGCTGTTCGTTACTGAGATTACAGGCCCTGACCAGCGGATGACAGGCCTGAGGTTTCCTGCAACCCGGACCGATTTCCACTGGTTTGCGTGTTTTTGGGGTCGCCAGCCTGGAAGGAGAAACCTTCTCTCGTACCTCTACCTCCATGTCCTACCCTCCTTCTTATGCCTCGCTTACCACCTCATTTCGCTTCATGTTCAGAAAGATAAAAAATTGAGGAAAGGTATGGAGAGTTTTGGGAAAAAGTCTCTTTTTAAAATGATGGAAATCACCAGCTTTTTCTTAATTTCCTTCTAATTTCCTTACAGCCAATAGGATTAGAAAAACTGAAATGTTTCTTGCGAATACCTGTATGAAAATGCGGTCTGGTGGAAGAAACCGTAAGGACAAAATCAACAGTGTTTTCTGCCTTCTGTCACAGGGATTTACAAGCTAGCCCAGTAGGATAGGAATTGATAGTTTTCAACAAATATCATACAAGTTGCGCTATTCTGGCCAAAACTGAGATTCACATGAGCCCAATTAAAACTATTCAGAAAGGTTACAACGGATGAGAAAATTGTGTTTGTTGCAGCAATGACTAACGAGAACAGTTGCTAAGAATTGTCGTTCAAAGTGGCTATTGGAAACAAACTAGGGCTGCACCACTTTAGGCAATACAGCTATTTTAAAAAATATTCGGATAAAAACAAACGGTGGTTTTTGCATCTGATCAATTACAAACCTGCGGGTCACTACAAAAATTGCTTGAATTTCAAATTCAAGTGCATGGTGGCTCTAATGAACAAAGCTGGACTGCACCAAAGTGAAAAAACATGTAATTAAATTTGTACGGATAATAAAACGTGGTTTTTTTGCACCTATCAATTACTCGGCGGTGCACTTAAAAAAATTGCTGTATTCAAATTTAAGTGCATGGTGGCTCTAGATCAAACCTGGACTGCGCCAAAGTGAAAAAACACGGTATTTAAAATTGTTTACGGATAAAACAAACCTTGGTTTTTTGCAACCTAAAATACACCTGCTGGTGACTCAAAATTGCTGTATTCATTTAAGTGCAAGGTGGCTCTATGAACAAAAAGTTGGACGCGCAAAGTGAAAAACCAACGTAAACTATATTGTGTACGGATAAATAAAACGTGGTTTTTGCACATATAAATACACCTGCGGTGAATACAAAATTTCTGTATTCAAATGAAAGTGCAAGGTGGCTCTATGACAAAGCTGGACTGCGCCAAAGTGAAAAAACACGTAATTAAAATTTTGTACGGATAATTAAAATGTGTTTTTTTGCACCTATAAATACACCTGCGGTGACTACAAAATTGCTGTATTGAAATTAAAGGTGCAAGGTGGCTCTATGAACAAAGCTGGACAGCGCCAAAGTAAAAAACACGTAACTAATTGTGTAGGTTTAAAAAAAGTGGTTTTTGCACCTTAAATACACCTGCGGTTTACTACAAAAAATTGCTGTATTCAAATTTAAGTGCAAGGTGGCTCTATGAAAAAATATCGACATCTACAAAGAGAAAAACACGTAATTAAATTGTGTACAGATAAAAAATGGCGTTTTCTGCACCTATCAATACACCTGCGGTGACTAAAAAATTGTTGTATTCAAATTTAAGTGCAAGAAAAAAAGCGGGGACTCCCACCAAAGTGAAAAACACGTAAAAAAATTTTGTGTAGGGAAATAATAAAACGTGGTCTTTGCACCTATCAAAACAACTGTGTTGACTAAAAAATTTCTGTATTCAAATTTTAATTGCAAGGTGGCTCTATGAACAAAGCTGGACTGCGCCAAAGTGAAAAAACACGTAATTATTTTGTGTACGGATAATAAAACGTGGTTTTTGCACCTAAAAATACACATGCGGTGACTACAAAATTGCTGTATTCAAATTTAAGTGCAAGGTGGCTCTATGAACAAAGTTGAACTGCGCCAAAGTGAAAAACACGTAACTAAATTGTGTACAGATAATAAAACGTTGTTTTTGCACCAATAAACACACCTGCGGTGACTACAAAATTGCTGTTTTAAAATTTAAGTGCAAGGTGGCTCTATGAACAAAGCTGGACAGCGGCAAAGTAAAAAACACGTAATTAAATTGTGTACGGATAATAAAACGTGGTTTTAGCACCTAAAAATTTACACCTGCGGTGACTAAAAATTGCTGTATTAAAATTTTAAGTGCAAGGTGGCTCTATGAAAAAAGCTGGACAGCCCCCAAAGTGAAAAAGACGTAATTAAATTGTGTACAGAAAATTTAAACGTGTTTTTTTGAAACTATCAATACACCTCCGGTGATGACAAATTGCTGTATTCAAATTTAAGTGCAAGGTGGCTCTTTGAACAAAGCTGGACTGCGCCAAAGTGAAAAACAGAAAATTTAATTTGGGGTACGGATAATTAAAACTTTGGTTTTTGCCTATCAATACCCTGCGGTGACTACAAAATTGCTGTATTCAATTTAAGTGCAAGGTGGCACTATGAACAAAGCTGGACTGCGCCAAAGTGAAAAAACCCGTAAAAATTTGTGAACGGATAATAAAACGTGGTTTTTGCACCTATCAATACACCTGCGGTGGACTACAAAATTGCTGTTTAAAATTTTTAAGTGCAAGGTGGCTCTATGAACAAAGCTGGATTGCGCCAAAGTGAAAAACACGTAAATAAATTGTATACGGATAATAAAACGTGGTTTTCGCGCCTATAAATACACCTGCGGTGACTACAAAATTGCTGTATTAAAATTTAAGTGCAAGGTGGCTTTTATGAACAAAACTGGGCCGTACCAAAGTAAAAAAAAACACCTATTTGAAATGTATCGGATAATAAAAGTTGAGTTTTGACCTTTTCAAATACACCTGCAGTTATAGAAAGATCTGTACCCTAATTTAAGTACAGGCTGCACAACTTACAATTTAATATTTCCCCAAAAAAAAGGGCCCAAAAAACTGTTAATCAAAAACCATTTGCAATGCGGGTCAAATCACAGTCTGGGCTGCACAATATCCACTCTCCCTTTTAAAAGCCTACCTGCCAAACCTGTCTGTCTGTGTTCGCCCGCAGCCCCCCCCCCCTCCCACGGTGTACAGCGCTGATGCTCCTTTAAATTTTCAGCCTAAGTAACTAAAAACTGCAAATTCTAATCTACCTAAGTTTAATGTTCACAGCTAAAAGATAGTTGTCTGTGGGGAACAAATAGAACAGTTTTTGCTGAGCTGTTTTGAGAGAGACCGAGACACTTCCTGCTCTTATGATACACAGACACACACTGAGGCTGAACAGGAAGGGCTGTTCTATGGTTTAAAAAGGGTCATGTGATTTTTTTTCCCGCCAATCACAACCATTAAAACCCCCCAGTCATGACGTCGCACAATCAGCTCACCTGCTCTATTCTCTAAGCTGATTTGCTGGCTGCCAAAATGACAGAAAAACATCTCAAAATGGCGTGATATTAATAGATTATGCGCAGATTTTCACCTAATTATTCGCGTGATCGAAAAAATCCCATCAAAAAATAAAACCGTGCCGATTTCAACTTTGTCGATAATAATCGCTCAACACTAGAAACCAAGACAGAAACATAACAGACCCTATTATAGTCAATGCGGTCCATCAGGCGCTGTTGGTGTCTGTCATAAGTTGGATCCGGCATGTCTTCATTTTTGTTTTTCTGTTTTGGTGACAACCAAGTGTTGTTTCAGTGAGACCCATGTCTAATAGGGAAAATCAGTTCAGAACCAGATAACTTCTTTAAGCTTTGAATGTCGGACCAGAGAGATACTAATAGACCAAATTGTGAAGCAGAGGAAAGCAACTAAACTAATAAGGGAGATGGAGCATCTTAAATATGAGAAAGGTAAGAAGAATTAAAGGATTTTTCTAACCATGCTGTTTCACAGAGCCACAGGCAGCTTCAGGGTTGCACTACCCTGTTAGACTGAGTGGTTCTATAGCAGTGATTGGCAAATTAGCTCTGCTATTCCTAGCTGAGCCTGTTAGAGGGTCATGAGTGCTGGAGGTTTGTAAACTGTAGTGCACAAGGCTACAGAGCTCTGAAGGGTTAAAGTTTGTCAGAAACATAGATAAACAAGTGCCTGTACTGGACATACGACTCAGCAGGGAGTGACATCACCATTGTCGGACAGGGTTGCTGTAGCAATGAGAACAGAGAGACATGGTCGTTAACTTGGGAAAACTGGTGTACACAAGCAGGAGATAAAATCTCTGTTTTCCAAACAAAGCAAAATTATGAAATGTATTTGGTAATAGTCTTTATTTTGTTTAAAGCTAATCATTGTGGTAAGAGAACCCCCATAAGTTTGTCAGTAAAATAGACACTGTGCTGCTGTTAAGATACAGCATGGTCAGCCAGGGCAGCTGGAGCAATGAGAGCAGAAAGCTGTGGTTGGTAACCTAGGAAAGCATGTGTACACAAGCATGAGATAAAAATTGTTCTAGCTCTGAAAGGAAGCAAATCATAGCAGTAATATTATTGATATTTGTCTACATGTTTAAAGCTCATCATTGTGATGAGAAAACCTGTTAAACTTGTTTAGTCTTAAGAAAAAATGTTTATAGAAAGACATGATTAATTTATATAAAGCATGGTGAAAAACTATTTCATGTAAAACCTGCTCAAAAGACAAGAGGGCTCTCCCTTTGTCTGGAGAAAAAAAGATTCAATATCCAGAGACGAAAAGCCTTTTTTACCATCAGAACTGTGAGTCTGTAGAATAGCCTGCCCGAGGAGCTGGTCACAGCAGGAACAGGTGAGGGATTCAAGAAAGGCTTAGATAACGAGTTACTGCTAAAATATTATAATGTATATCCAGTCTTATAGCAATTTTGGGATCAGCAATAAAATCTTCTTTTACGGCAGATTGGTTCTTGCCTTACGGGTTCCAAAGTCTTCATCAACAGGGAAAAACAAAGTTTCAAATTTCCCTCTACCCCTCCCTTCATTCACCTCTGTCCAAAACCTTGGTTGAACTTCATGTCTTTTTACAACTGTATTATGTAAGAATACTTTTTCTAAACTAAGTTTCTTCTTCTCAGGTTTCTTAGTCTTCAAGCACCGCCTAAAGGAGTGACATACTTCCATCAATACACATAGAGTTGTATGCCGGGTAATAGACCAATGTGCCTGCTTCTGTTTCTCCTTTCTAGTTGAAGAGCCCTCAATATACTTGACATGACATTTTATTTTTCAGAAGCACAAAGGGGAAAAAAAAGTGAACGTCAGAAGTGAGTTTTGCTGCCGACTGTTCCTAATATAACTTTCCTCGAAATGCTATTCATATGCAAAACTCTCTGTCAGAATCACAGCCTTTTCCTGGTGTGTGAAACAATTTTCTGTCAGAACACAGCTCGATACAAAGGTCACCCCATCAAAACTGTTTTCCCTCAGTAGCGAGCTTAATGCTGGAGAAGTCATTTCACAATGCTCGCTCTTATTGTATTTGTGTTTTTCCTGCCATCAGACAGCTTGTGATTGCATTTTTTTCTCTAATGAGCAGAGTTGGAGCTATTTTCTTCTCGCTGGTTGTGGATATGGAGCTTTGGGGCGAGCCGGTGACAAGTCATTTTCTCATATAGATCCTCCTGTAATAGACTTTAAATCACTATTGTGTTTTTCATTCTGGATGTTATTCCTTATCAAATTTGTGTGTGTTATTGTCCGCCGGTTGAGTTAGATGCTACAGCAGCTTCAAGGTTTACTCAAGCATTCATTGTACTTCATGATTACTTTGTATATTCTGCCACAGTCCTTCCATCATCTCAGTGTATTAATGGTGCTGAAAGAGATAATGGATCTGTATATAATGTGGAGTGCTGGCAGCATTATCATTTATTCAGAGTCCTCATTGGCTTTTCCTTTTATACTCTCCTAGTGTGTGAACTTACTCCTACAGTCTGTCAATGACTTCTCTGAAGAAAGCATAGCATTTATAGGATTACAGAAAGCATTGAAAGTGTTCCTCCTACTCGTTGACTTGATTTCGGACTATACCTATTACATGTACTGTATTCTGTCATTATTATAGCTACTAGGACTTGCCATCAATGGAAGTGTCTGGACCAGGGCAGTTGCCTGGGGTGCGGCTTCAGCTCTTTCCTTTAACTGCTTTCACCAGACTTTTGTATTAATGATCTATGGATTCTGCATTATGTTTCCCCTTTTAATCATTTTTAATTATTCTTTCTCCTTTTTAGTTTATGATCACGATCTGTGGCATGATGTGGAATGTGCTCCATGGATAGATTCATTTGCAAAATGTGCCAATACTGATGGATAAGACCTTAAAAGTTGCCATTGGATGAACCTTAGATACATGTGATGACCAGTGCAATTGTGTAATTTCATAATTTATGTATAATTATGGTATAATTATATTATGTGTACCTTTTGACACTTTGTCTTAAAAATGTTTAATCAAGTTGGTAAATGATGATGTTTTGTGATATAATAATATCTGTAAACTTGTATGATGATGATATGATGGACTGATCATATATATATGGGGTGGGATTGCAGCCTTCACATTGGAGCTGTAGTTAGTCTATTGTGAATGGGTATGCAGGACATCATTGGTGGACAGTACCTTATAGCCCTTAATTTACTATCATGTAATTGGCTTGCGGAGCAGTGCGCAGTGTGGGGAGATGGATGCCGTCTTCTACTCGGCGCCCTAAGGCCGTGTTCACACGGCTTATTCAAGCCATAATTGCGAGCCGGATCCCGCCCGCAATACGGCTTGAATAAGGGGCGGGGGTGCGGCGGCGGCACGGCCCGCCAGCCCCATAGACTTCCATTATCCACGGCGCGTATTGCGCCTGGATATTTTGCATGTCACTTTCTCCCCGCCGGTTTGGGTTCGCCGAGCGGGTAGAAGCGACGGAATCCACTGTTCTCTATGAGAATGGTGGATTACCGTAATGACTGCGACGGATTGGAGCCGTACTGAAGCACAAATCCGGCGTGCAGTACGGCTCCAATCCGTGCAGAAATAAGCCGTGTGAACATGTGCTTCAGCTGTGCTTGTTAGACGTGGCAGTATTTAATTCTGGAGAGTTCACTTTGCGTGCATACCCCTTGAGGAAGCAAAATGCGCATCAGAGTGACCGGTCTATTCAGTCTTATTGGTGAGGCACTTTGGGTTTTTGAGATTATTAATACACTTTTTTGGTGCACCTTTCTCTAGTCTGAAGTTTTAACTTAAATAGGATTCTCTAAAAACAGACTGTTATATAAAGTGAGTGGTGACGCTGTATCATATATATTGAGTTATGTGCCTCCTTATATTATACCTACATCATATGTATACCTTAATAGCAATGAGTAGACCTGTCATATATTGGATCTTATGAACCTTTTCTATTTTTGTAAGATTTTAATGTGTTATTAATAAAGATTGTTACTTTTATACCATTTACTGTCTAGTGTCTTTTGAGATTGTGATACTTAGTTCATGTACTGTATTCTGTCATTATTACAGCTACTAGGACTTGCCATCAATGGAAGTGTCTGGACCAGTGCTGTTGCTAAGGTGGGCAGTCGCCTGGGGTGCCACCATCTGCCCCGCCCGACAATTACTATTTGACTATTCAAGACCATTTTAAAACGGCCGCACAGAGTTAGCAGCTGGAGAAACTTCTTCACCCGCCCTGAGTGCAATTTAGCATAGGAATGGCCCTCATCGGGACATACCAGGGTGGGATGTGAACTTGTGTAGATGGGATCATGTTTGAGCATTTGATAGTCATGGTCCTTACATGTTATTGTTTGATGCTGGTTTATGTATATCTTTTTTCCTTTTTGTGAAGGCTGGTGGTTAATATAGTATTGGGGAAGTTCTCGTCCGGATGCCATGTTGCTGTTGGATAGCTCATGGTTTATACGACAGGAAATTCTGCAGTGATGTTAAAGAGATTTTACATGAGTGTTAAAGAGGACCTATGATATCTCCTTGTTAGGAGTGGGCAACTTCCAGGATAGAATTACCAGCAGTAATTCTCCAGAAAGCTAAACAGAGGGCAAGTACAGAATTCCACTATAGCTGCTGTCTGAAGTTAGGCACTTCTTAGGGAATAGAGTCTAGGGCTACCCCTTGGTCTTCCCCAGTGCCCGCTACAAAACAGAATGGTCTTGACTGCAGAGGACCCAGGTTACTCCAACAGGGAGATGCAAAACTTTAAATGCCAGAGGACATACAAACAGGATAAACAGAAGACAATAGGAACAGCAAACAAGGAGAGGAGTCAGGCAAGCTGGGATCAGAGCCACGAGGGATCACAGAACCAAATTGTGGAGCAAAGGATAACGGGCAACCAAACCAAAATTCAAAAATCAGAGAAAACAAGTCAGATGGGGAAGCAGCCGATATGGGAGCCAGGAAAGGACTTGTTTTATATAGCCCACCTCAGCCATGGATTGGATAGAGGTGGAATCAATCAGGGTTGAACCAAAGCCAGGCTGATGACGGGGAGCAGGAAAATAGACCTAAAGGGGCCACACACTAACACTCCTGACATGTCTACTGCTACATTTCTAAAAGATTTTATTTACAAGATGGTCAGAAACAAATGAACAGGCAAGTCTCTGTAATGTTTCTGGAAGAAGACTACATCTTTAGGGCCGTGTTTGGCATTTGTCTGACCAGCCACAGTCAGGGATGTGAAGGGTGAGAACAGGACACCAGATTCCGGACCAGCAGGTGGCACACACAATGATTAGCGGACTCCACACCATTAGCTGGAACACAGAGGACTCCAAACAAGCAAGACGAATCACAGGGGACTCCAGACCAGCAGACGTAATACAGTGGACTCCGGATCAGCAGATGAAACACACCAAAAACAGCAGGCAGACCAGACTAGCAGGCAGTAAACACCAGGAACAGCGGATTCTGGACAAGCAGGCGTGACACCTGGAACACAGAAGACCATACACCAAAAGGACTAGGAATTGGAGGCTTGACAGCAGGAGACTGATGGACAACAGACACCAGCAGACTAAGGACAGGATGCAGACCCCAGAAGACCAGGTCAGGATTATCAGATAGCAGGAGACTCGTGGACTTCAGACACCAGCAGATTCAGGAAACATGATCATCATATCCAAGGGCAGAGATGAAAACAGATGGCAGAGATCAGGATCGGGGCAAGCATCAACTCAGGTTAGGATATTACCAACACAGAAATGCCAGAACCCAGGAATAACAGTAATGTGAACAACTAATGCCAGGGTCTCAGGAGCACAGGAACACCAGGAACATGGAGGGCTTGAGCCCAGTGCAGAACACCATAGAACTTCACACACTAATACTCAGCCCAGACTGGAGGTGGTAGCTGGGCTTTAAAGCTTAGCCTGATATGTGATGAGCTACAGCTGGGAGAGTACTGGAGAAGGTGGTTAACTGTCACCTTGCTGGATGGTTATTTCTTCTACAATCAGTCAGATGGGTGTTACCATTACACTTTCCAAAAGGGGTGTGTCCCCTGACTTTCAGCATTGAGTGGATAATGTGCAGGGACACACCCCCCAATTGGTAACAACCATATGACCGATTGGTAATGAATTTCCAGGAGAAATAAAAGGGGAATCACACAACATAGAAATCTAATAAAATATGCTATATAATTGCTATGTCATAGTGAACACTAGTATTTACTAAAACAGACATGTGAGTAACAGCCACAGGTCCTCCTTAAATGTCTGGCTACTGTTCCTTACTGTCCTGAAAAGAAAAAAAAAAGATACTGATCTGCTGCAGTCTTTCTGGTGTTTTGGAGTTTCCTGCTGGTACCTAACATTGATGTCATGTACATAGCTTATGTGACAGTGCAGTCAATCACTGACCTTAGCTAGTGGTGACCTGCCGTACATGCAGTCACGAGGCAATGATTGGCTTACAGTTACTTGATCAATGTACATACTGCCCTTGGTGGGGGACTGGTGGGGAACACTGGAGCAGGTGATGAGCTTTTTTATTTATTTCAGGACACTGGGGGATAGTAGTCAAGTGGGGAGACTGATGACTGATAAAATGGGTGGTATTCCTGTTGAAGTTTATTGCTATGCTGTGAGGTGGAGCTACTACTGACAGATAATGAGGTGATTCCTCCAGGGCTGTGAAGTGAACATAACTGCATGTCCCACAGAGAGAAGCTACCACTGTGAAGATGGGAGAGGGGCCTGGCACTGCAGTGAGCAATTGGCATATGAGGAGGTTGGGAAAAATGGGCAGTGACCAGAGCAGGTGAGAAAGTCTCCCCCACAGTGACAAGGACTATGTGTGATCTGATAGCTAGAGTAAATGGTGTCACAGCCAACAACCTATTGGACACGTTATGCAACTTAAAAGCTGTTCCTCTATCTGAGAACTGGAAGCTAAAATGACTTGTTTGTAAGTTCCAAGCCAAGTGCTTGCTCGTGAGAAGAAGTTATGTCAAATGAGGAAACCTGAATCTGGACTGTGTGTTACTGCTGCACCTTCACTCCTGCAGGGCACCCTTGTTGCTTACTCCTTGCCTAAGGGTTACACATACAAAGGATCCTGAATGTATCCCTTTTAATCCATGAGCAGTAATATGGAGTTTGTAGATCAGTGTCGTTAACTTGCTCCTTCTACATTTTGGGTTTTTGTTTTATATCAATGTAAGAAAAA
>JAODAL010038917.1:0-38625 GCA_025379985.1 Phyllomedusa bahiana | reverse complement strand
GGCTTAGTTGTCCTTTTTCAAAAAAAATGGTTTTTTTGAAAGACCCCTTTTTCCTGGCATTTTTTTTCCCTGGGGACAGACAGGTTTAAGGGCTTTACTGCGGTCCGGACAGGTATAGTCCAATGCCATTTCAAAAAAAAATGGGGGTTTTGAAAGCCCCTTTTTTTTCCGGGCACTTTTTAATCGGGGGTCATGCAGGTTTGGGGGGCTCATGCGTGGCCCAGGAACAGGGTTAGTCAATGTCCAAATGAAACTAAAAGGGTGGTTAAAAGACCCTTTTTCCGGCATTTTTTTAAATCGGGGGCATGCAGTTTGGGGCTAACTGTGGCCCAGGACGGGGATGTCAATTGTCCAGTGAAACTAAAATGGGGTTGAAAGACCCTTTTTCCGGCATTTTTTAAATGGGGGGTAAAAGCAGGTTTGGGGTCGCTGCGTTCCAGACGGGGGTATTAAATGTCCAGTTCAAGTCTGATGTTAAAATAATATCCCTTTCTGGCACTTTTTAATTTTTGGGGGTGATGCAGGAAAAAGGGTCAGCTGTGGTACAAACGGGATGGGAATTTGGTGTGGGACTTTTTTTCTGTGGCTTTTATACCCCCTAAGTGTTGTGCCCTAAGATGGAGGTATCCATTTGACTGTTGTGGCTTTTAAAATCCACTTCTCCAGCCCGTTTGGGTGTAAGAAAAGGTGTTGTTGCTCTCCCATAGTTTTTAAATGTCATCGCTTAATCGACGCTCATTTATCAAAAAAAACCTATCATGGGGCCGACTATCGCTATCGCCCGATTAGAACCCAACGTAAACGCCACAACATAATATGGTCTAGAGAAAAAGGCGAGGGTTTGCCATTTTTATCCGATAAAGGATCAGAAAAAAGGAGAAACCTCATGGAGGGAGAAAAGAAAAGAAAAAAAAAAAAAAAAACGGAAGTATAACCCCCAAAGTGACCCTTTAAACTGAGATCACGTTCTCAAAATCAAAATGATAAACCACAAATCCCTAAAAAGGAGAGAACAAACTAAAAAAAAATTTTAATATAAACTTTAAAAATGGTGTAACAACACCCAAACCACTGGTACAAAACTTACAAAGAAAGAAACTGGATAAAAGGGTTTTAAGGAAAGGCTATCTTAACCCTTTAAAAAACCCGGCAGCTAGTATAGCTCCCTAAAACCAGATTATCCCCCTGAAAAAGGGCACCCTGTCCGAACCTAACCCTAACTAGAAAACCAGTTAAACCCCTCACACTATAGATCCCCTCACCCCCAGCCCCCAACATTTTCCCGATCCTCCCAATAACGGGGATCTCTTCGGGGTTTAATAGGGAAAACACTGCCAATAATTGGGGGCGTACAAAACATACTTAGATGAACAATGTATCAATGGTACAAGTAAAAGGTCTAGGGTATGATCTAAAAAGCCACCATAAAAAAGATAAATTTGGGACTACTTATCGGGCCGTATGACCGCCTCTAGTTCCAAAATTTTAAAGAGTGGCGATAATGCTGTAGATAGTAAAAGATAAAAATGAATGCCAAATCAGTTACAAAGTAAATACTTTTACAAAAAAACCCTATAATCCATAAACAGCAAAGTGCATAGTTACCTGTGAGTTACAGTCCACACCAAAATGGTTCGTCCGCGCAACTCGCTCTGTGTATGACTGAGCGCAGTGTATCGGCGGTGCAGAGCCGGGCGGAGACGCTGACAACTGAGCCGCATGGAGATATGCGTGCTCAGGTCGCGCGCCGGAAGTGACGTCCACGGCGCTCAAAGTGATTCAGAGCAACAAGTGGCGTCTATAACAACCTGCTAAAACCCAAAAACTTTGGGGGAGGTAAGTAACATATGAAAGCCCATAAAAACGAGGGTCCCGTAAGGGTTTTGGGCTACAAAAACTTGGCTTCATAGGCATAATTCCCAGAAATATTAAAGGACTAAAGATATATGGCGTATAGTATAAAGTTAAAGAGCGGCAGATATAGATGCAATGAAAGATGGTACAAAATGAGGTCTTAAAACAAATGAGCAGATATCGGGAAAAAAATACTTTACATATTTAGATGTAAAAAAACGCCAAAAAAACAACCACTATAAATACAAGGTTTTTTGAAAACCCTAAAACTACACCGCCAAAAAAAAACCAGCAAAACCCTAAAAATTACAAAATCTTTTTTAACCAAATCGAATATACATCAAAAAAAGACTAAACATACAAAAACGACAAAAAATGACAAACAATGTGGGAAAATTTCCCCACAATGGACATATGTAAAAAATTGTATAAAAAAATTTAACACCTGATGCAAAACACCTGGGTAAAGTAGTTTAACATATATTACCAAAACAATTAAAATAACCAGGAAATGAAAAAATTTAAAAACTAGCAAAACCTATCAGGGAAAATTTTTCTTTTTTAAGTAAAACAATACAGACCAAATTGGGGGCGTGAAGAACCCCAATGCGCGTTTTACCACCCGGCTTCTCCGGGGGTAACATGAACTGAGTTCTAAACCAAAATTTATATACCCCCCCCCCAAAAAAGGAAAAGCGTCACCCCTAAATACTGACTCAAAAAGGTCTCCCCCCTAAAAAAGAAAATCCGGACCCTCAAAAAACCATATCGGAGGAGTGTGGGCCCAGACCCCCGGTCGACCACCCCCCCCTGCCGGGAAAAACGCTGAGGCCCCGGAATTTTCACCGCACCCGGGTCCAGCATGGCGCAAGCCCGGAGCAGCGCGGCGGGGAAAAGGGGGCCACAACAAAATGGCGATCTCCACCCCGGGGGGAAAACAATTCAGACGGGAACACAGCAGGACAATATAAACATATTATAAGGTGGGACAGGAAATATAAAATAAACAAAAAAAAAAAACGGGACACAGGGGGAAAAAATAAGGGGGAAAACCCAAAAAAAAAAAAACAACAAAAGAAGAGGAACATACAAGCTAACCAAGCACAAAACTCATAATATAGATATAAATATAAAAAATTAAAAAATATAACCAAATAAAAATAAATTTTTAATTTTTTCCCTACACAGAAAGTAATATCTAAAATACTATAACAAACCAAATAAATTTTAATAAAGTGAAAGTGCATTTTAAATAAATGTGTAATCCCAAAAAAATAGAAAAGTGAAAAAAATATAAAAGATTTTATAAAAATTTAAAAATAAAAAAGTGAAGATATAAAATAAAAAAAATTTTTATATTATAGTGAAAAAAAAAATATTGAAAAAAAAAAAGTGAAAAAATATATGAAAAAATATATAAGTGAAAAAGATATGTATATGCATGTATAAAAGTGAAAAAATATAAAAAAATTAAAAAAAAATATATATACATATATATAGAAATTTTGGTAAAAAATGAAATTTTAACATAAAAAAAAAAAAAAAAATTTTTTGTAAGCAAAGATGGAAATAAATGTTAAATTTTTAGCATAAAATAAAAATTAACTTAAAAGGAATATAATAACACCTATAGCGAACTAATGATTTTCTAACAGTTCATATTTTAGATCTGCTTATTCTTTTTTATCTTCTCTCTTTCCCTTTACTTTTTTGTTTTATCTTCCCTTCTTCTTCCATTCGGGGAACAACAATTTTTCCAAAATATTCAACCTTTTCCCCTTTCCCCCCAATAAAGAAAAATTCCAAAAATGTCCCTACGAAAAAAACACGAAACTTAAAAGATATATAATTAAAATCGAAAAACAAGCACAAATTAAAAAATATATATATATATTTATATATATATTAATTATATAATATATTATTTATATATAAAAACAATGGATAAAAAAAATAACAAATATACATTTTTAAAAATCCACAATCAACCGCAATTTTTTTATAGAAAAGGAAGAAGCAAGTGTTTCCTTAAGGCCCTTTGGGGAGACCGATCAAAAAAGAATCCCCGTACCTCACGTTGGGCAAGGATTTCTTCCCCAAATTAAAATTAGATGTAAAAGCTAAATCCAGTTGTTCTAAGGGGTCGGTGTTTTAAATCTTTAAAACAAAGTCCAAAAAAGGTTTTTTCGCTGCAGAGCTTTTTATCAATATCCCTTTTCGTATAGACGGGATAAAAGGGTCGACCCCGTCCATCTTAAGCTTTTAAAACACCCGTCATGACAATTTCCGATGTGGCGGACAGGCCGTTCCCGTTATCCGAATATCGCCCAAATGGCCATATCGGCGACGAAGTTGGCGCGGGTTTTTTCCCCAAAATATTTTTTTTCCACACGTCAAGGACTAGAAAATCACATTAGAAACTTTTCAATTGATGAAGTTCGAAAAGAAAACGTCTTTTTTTTTTTAGTCCCCGTGAAGAAATTGTTTTCTCCCAAAGGGGCAGCCACACAATTTGAGCATCGAAAAGAGCCAACAGGTCTGGACAACCACGTTTCAGAACGGGGCGTGATGAAATGACTCTGGACCTCATCCTTAGGTCAGACGGCTGGGCCCTGAAAAGGGATTTGGGAGTTTTCCCCCTCAGTAAAAATTTCCCTTTTTCCATAGCTATGAAGAGAAAAATTTTGCTTGCCCAAAAACAAAAGGGAAAAACTAATATATGCGCTTTTGTGGGAGTTTGATGCTAAAAACTAAAGAACATTAACCAAGAATAAGAAAAACAAAAGAGGAACCTCAGTCGGCTGGGGGAAAACAGATCCCAAAAGGTGCAGTTTTGTATCATTATTTTAAAAAAGGGGGGCCTGCATCCGGGATCATTTTCAAGTACGGTAAAGATCCAAGTTGCAAAAGGTAAACCAGGCCTCCCATATATGGAAGTACCTACTATACTGTGTGGGCGAATCCGTCCTAAACTCCTCCAATTTCTGCAGCACATGTATTTCCTTAATCCAATCTGTAATAGAAGGGAAAAACTGTGGAGAGCCACAATCGAGGAATGATCGTTTTCAGTGCAAGAATAAACAAAGCAAGAAGGTGGGTCCTCAAGGATTTTGTAAACAAGGGAATGTTGAAAAGAAGAATGGTGGAGGGGTTATTTTGTAATTTTATCCCAGTGATCCTATAGGTAATTTCAATCACCTTAAGCCAGAAGGTTTGCAGTATCGAGCAACCCCACCAGATATGAGTCATGGTGCCTTTTCGGTCTTGCATCTCAATCAGGCATCAAGAAAGCTTGGCCAAATGGTGTGCAATAGAGGGGGGACCCGGTACCACCTGGTAAGTATTTTATAATTCAGCTCATGTGACCTGGAGGAGATAGACGATGTATGTGTCAGATGAAATGCCCTCTCCCAGTCCTCATCCGAGAGGTCCAGATTCAGCTCTCTCTCCCAACTCCTTTGAAAGGGTAGCTTCTCAGTGGACTGAGAACCGAGTAGAAGGGCATATAACCTTGAGAGAGGGTGCCTATGTTACTTAATTTGATATCAATTTCATATTATTTAATTTGATATAGTTTTAAAATTAACATAAGCTAGTTTAGATCACTTTAGTGGTGTTATTTGGGAAAGAAATTGAATTTTTTTGCCTGTTGCAACAAGTTTGTTTAGCATTGCTGCAGCTGTCAGTCAGGAATTCGGTTGAGCTTTTATACATACTTGTGGCGCATGACTTATGCCACTTACAATGCGCCACAATAATGCCGTGCACCACTTACGATGCGGTACATACATACTGTTGCATTCTTTACTTATCTAAAGTGATTTCGAACTGGCTGGTTGGTGCCAGTTTTCATCCATGTCACTCTTTGTATTTTAATTTCTTTGGGGGGAAAGGTATTTTAGCAGCATATGCAGGCAGCCAGCATGTTATCTTTAAAATATATGCCTATGCCAAAAACTTAAAGCACTACTTTAGCAAATTGGAGCTGCAACCATTATAAAGATATCCAAAGAAATTAACACAAAATTTCAAACCTAAATAGGACCAGATATTAAGAGGTAGATATTCACTTCAAAGTAGGTTTTCCAACTGGGAGAAGTGTAGCCTGACTTATTCAATCCCCCACCCTCCCTCTGACAAGATCCATACTAGTTTGGGAATGACCCCACTACTAATTAATGCCTTTCAGCAAAGTTATGGAGAACTTTGATAAAAATCAGTAACATTTAGTGTCTCTAGAAACTCAAGTACCTTTAATTTATGTAATGAAAATTGCTTACAAACAGAATTTTCCCTGAAAGAATAATGCTATAAAATATATGGAGCTTAAAATTACTGGAATTTTTTTTTATTTTGAAACCTGGTCCAATTAGCTACTGAAGTGGATGACCATTTTTAAAGTAAATATCTACCATTTAACATTATATTCTTTGGTCATAATATAAGGTAATGTAATTTAATAATAACTATATCAAGTACGTCATACATAAAAGATTTTACCAGTAAAGGGGAAAAGTCCTAAAAACTGACTAACTCTAAATGCTGAAAAAAAAAACCTTTTTTGGCTTTGGGGTTTATAAGAAAAATATTTTTAAATTCATTGGGTTGTTGTGAATCTTTGGAAGATCACTGATTTTGTCATTCTGTTACACAAATATATATGCTTTATTGTGTTTTGTAACCAAATTACTGCCACCTTGTGGTTAGATGACCATGTGGCACACTAAGGTATTTATATATGTGAGCCAATAGAGGGGAACTTGAAACCTACTGTAGAGGACACTGTGGTCACACTCACCAACCAGGGTGTGGAAGTTGAGGGAGAGCGATGGCACGCCACCAACTCACCAGTGTTGTGGAGAGCAGCACCTACTACACTTACAGTCAGCATCCACATCAAAACGCTGTACAGAAATAAACAGTTTGCTGTGGGTAGTACCAAGCAGGGAGAGGGGAAGCCATCTCATCTAAATTCGCTCCCCTTTCCCCTCTGCCCTGTACTCAGCAGTATAATGGATGGATATTTGTGAATGTCCTCTTCATTTCCTGTCTAGACTACTATCTTTGTTTCCCATCTAGCACTCTTGCTCCCCTTCAAACCATCCTCAACTCTGCTGCCCGTCTTATCCACCTCTCTCCTCCTTCATCCTCTGCCTTTCCCCATCTTTTCAATGGCTACCCATTGCCCATGAGAATACAGTTCAAGTTACTAACCATGACATACAAGTTTTTCGATAACCTGTCCCCTCCATATATCTCTGCCTTAACCCCTAGATACCTTCCCTCATGCAATCTCCACTCCTCACAGAACGTTCGTCATTGCTGTCCCCTTGTCAGCTCCTCACACAACTGTGTCCAATCATCTTCCATACATCACTAATATTCTGGAACGCACTACCACATCAGACTCAAAAGTAATGTGAAAACACATCTTTTTAGGATAGCCTTCAATTTACAATAATCCTGTTGCCACTACACCATGATCCTGGCCACTACACCTTCTGTCTCCTCCTCCTCCATTATAAATTGGAAGCTCTTCCGGGAAGGGTGCTCTGTCCTGTTTCAGTTTTAGTTGTTATTTAGTGCTGATCTGGTCTTACCTTATGTAGTCAAACCCCTTCAGCTATACAGTGCCCTGGAATTAATGGCACTCAAAAATAAATTATAGATTGCAGTCATTGTCCTTTTTGTATTACATTTGATCTGATTTTCAATTGCACACACTTTGTGTGTGACAAAAAATTGTGGTCTAGCAAAGGCATTTGCTGCTGTCAAATAGAGAAAACAGTATAGGTAGAACACATTTGTTCTATTCAAGTCTATGGGTCAGCCACGGCCAAGTCATGGCGACGGTCTGTGTACCTTCTTAACAGTATCCTGATGGATACCTGCAATGTAGGGAATGACACCATGTGAACCTAGTCTTATGTTTAATACCTTTTTTTTAATCATGCATTTGTTCTTTTTGTTTCTACTAGAATAGCACACAGGGAGAAATTTACAGAAAAAATGGGACATTCATTTCTCAAAGAAAAAATGGAAACACGGCCATATTCACAGCTCAAAAACTGGAATGAGACTGAACCCAGCAGAGAGGCAACCAGCCCATGCTACTTAGAAAAATACACAGGTGCATTGATTGCTAGCAGTAGCCATACTTATCACCACTAGCGGAACAAACCAGACTGCACATTAAATTGACACTATTCCACGCGTGCAAAAAAGCAACAGTTACAATACATTGGATGACACAAAATGCAAAAATACCGTAGACAACCGCTTTACACGCCTCATATATGGGAGGCTGTGTCTCTGGTATTCTAATTGCATATAGATAAAACAATAAACGGGTGGCAGTATTATAAAAATGTGTGCTACACCATACTGGCTCACAGGTGTGTGAGCGGTTGTCTTACGGGTATTTTTGCATTTATGTAGTCTCTCCTCAATGTATTGTACTGTGGCTTTTTTGTATGCTGTGTGAATATGTGTCAATTTAAAGTGCAGTCTGGTTGTACCCCTAGTGGTGAGATGTATGGGCTACTGCTTAGCAATCAACTGCACCTGTGTATTTTTCTTAAGTAGCATGGGGGCTGGTTTTGCCTCTGCTGGGTTCAGTCTCATTCCAGCCTTTGAGCTGTGAGTATGGACGTGTTTCGGTTTTTTCACACATGGAGAAAGGTCCTTTTCACTGAAGAAGAAACACTTATATGGTAGCCTACATGGCAGCTGGACATGTAAAAATCTCCTCTTAGGTTTCCATCCACTGGAAGGGGCAATCAGCCTATAATAAAAACGCATACAATTTTAAATAAAAATTATAGTGTTTCAATTATGCAGTCTGGATTAGAGCTCTATGTTTTAACAGATAGCTGGAAATATATTTTGATGTACTGTGCTCTCAAATAATGGTTATTATTGCAATGTGTCTTTTGTCAGCATATACCTGTACTCTGTTTGGGTACTCTAATACTATTCACATTATATCCTACCAAAATAACTGTCAGCAAAGCAATTAGTACAGCAATGAAAATACTGATTCATGTTCAACACAACAAAATAAATCATAACCAGCTTTCCTTCTATTACGCATGATTGCTTCATGATTATGAAAATCACTCAGTTTTGCTGGTAACCCACAGCTTTCTATTACATTTTAAGATATTGCGTTCATAGATCATTTTCTGTTTTATATTTATTTAGCTTCCACTATTGGTTAAAATGAGAAATAAGAGATAGAAAAATATATTATTAGAAAAGAAACAATAATCATAAAAGGCTGAAAAAAAGTTTTTGTATCTTAAAACAGACTTTCACCACTGGGTAAAGTGAAAAATAAGAGAAAAATATATTATAAGAAGAGAAAAAATAATCATAAAAGGATAAACACAAGTTTTGTATCTGAAAAACAAAGTTTTAACGTTTCATTTTATCACATAGTTTTATGTAACGTGTCAGTTCACCTTTGGGATTATTCATGTTTGCACATACTATGGAGTAGGTGCCAATCTTTTTTTTTTCTGGACTAATTAGCCTTTTTCTTTTAGCAACTGGACTCCCTCACTTACATACTGCATGATCTACCCACCCACAATCAGTAAATGCATCTGTGAAACCAGATCTGCTAATATACATGTAGCAGATTTCTTCAGACTCTATTAATGCTCCACCGACAAGACAAAATAATATTCTTTAGTTTTAAGCTCCAACATATTCCGCAACACTTTACAATGTGAATTGTATTAGTACAGACCAAAAAACAAACATTACATAGTAAAAAAAAATACTAACATGAGGTGTGAGGGCCCTGCTTGTAAGAACTTACAATGTGGGTGTAAGGGTGAGACTAAAGCTGAGAATTGCTTGGCTTACACAATGGTCCAGCCATGTTTTATAAATATGGGGTAGTTTACATAAAAAGGGATTAATCTGCCACCCAAACAGAATATCTACAGTGAAGGACATAAGTATTTGATCCCTTGCTGATTATGTAAATTTGCCCACTGACAAAGACATGAAGGGCCACATGTTTGATTCCTGGCACTGACAGGCCAGTTCTAAATAGCTTTAAAGCAGTATTGAATTTGCCAGAATGTATGAACCTATTTTTTTACAGTTCATACATTCAGGCACATTGTAGTGCCAACATGACAAGTCTGGCTCAGGCAGATCACCTTTAACCTGGTCTGGTCTGTTCTAACTGTTATGTGTCTAGGTTTGGAGTCAAAGAATCATAAATGTGTCTACTTCTAAGAATGTCGTGCGATGCCCCCAGAACGCCCCCAAATCTTTGGCGCAATACAAAGGGACTTGTCGCGCCAAAGTTTGGAGTGCACCTGTTCATACATTGTTTTTGGCTCAAAGTACACCAGAAAACTGGCGCAGCCCCATTCATACATGTCGCCCGAACAGTCTATAATTTTAATTGTAGGTTAATTTAACATTGAGAGATAGAATATCAAAAATAAAATCCAGAAAATCACATTGTATAAATTATATAAATTTATTTGCATTTTGCTGAGCGAAATAAGTATTTGATCCCCTACCAACCATAAAGAGTGCTGACTCCTACAGACCAGTTACACACTCCTAATCAAAACGTTACCTGCATTAAAGACAGCTGTCTAAAATAGTCACCTTTATAAGACTCCTGTAAACAGACTCAATAAATCAGTCACACTCTAACCTCTACAACATGGGCAAGACCACAAAGCCTTTTAACGATATCAGGGACAAGATCATAGACCTGCACAAAGCTGAAATGGGCTACAAAACCATAAGTAAGATGCTGGATGAGAAGGAGACAACTGTTGGTGCAATAGAAAGAAAATGGAAGAAATAAAAAATGACTGTCAATCGACATCGATCTGGGGCACCACACAAAATCTCACCTCGAGGGGTATCCTTGATCATGAAGAAGGTGAGGGATCAGCCTAAAACTACATGTGGGGAACTTGTTAATGATCTTAAGGTGACTGGGACCACAGTCAGCAAGAAAACCATTGGTAACACATTATGCCGTAATGGTTTAAAATCCTGCAGTGCCCGCAAGATCTCCCTGCTTGAGAAGGCAGATGTGCAGGTCTATCTGAAGTTTGCCAATGAACACCTGGATGACTCTGTGAGTGATTGGGAGAAGGTGCTGTGGTCAGATGAGACAAAAATTTAGCTATTTGGCATTAACTCAACTCGCCGTGTTTGGAGGAAGAGAAATGCTTCCTATGACCCAGAGAACACCGTCCCCACTGTCAAGCATGGAGTTGGAAACATTATGTTTTGGGGGTGTTTCTCTGCACACTCTCCAGCTCCACATGCATCACCTCCCAGATCTAGGTCCTTAGTGACAAAACAGTCAAAAAACTACAAAAATGTCACTCACCCTCAAAATAACTCCATTCCAGGTGGTTGTAGGTCAGTACACGCATTCACCCGAGAGTCCACGAAGCCGGGTCCAAGTCGTAGCTGGCAAGAGCCGATGGATCGCTAGCGAAATCCACCAATGGAAGTATATATGGCAAACTTAAGTCCTTTTATTTAGGGTAAATATAAAACTTACAAGCATTCCCATGTGCAACATCCCCTCAAAGCATCGGAGTTAGCTTACGCGTTTCGGGTGTAAGCACACCTTAGTCATAGCAACTATGACTAAGGGTGTGCTTACACCCGAAACGCGTAAGCTAACTCCGATGCTTTGAGGGGATGTTGCACATGGGAATGCTTGTAAGTTTTATATTTACTCTAAATAAAAGGACTTAAGTTTTATTATCCTTCCATTGGTGGTTTTCGCTGCATCCATCGTGTTTGCTAGTACTCCTTAGTGACAAAGGCCTGATAGGCCGAAATGTCTGGAACATGGGAATATCTCACTAAAATATTGTACTACCATTATCTCATTTGGAGAATAACTACATTTTCCAGGGGCGTTGCTAGGCAGTTTTATCCGGGGCACAAGCCCTGGATAAAACTGCTGGTGCCTCGAACCTTGCCGGGCTCCATGCCGCTGCCGTGGGCCTGGAGTGCCGACGGTCTCTTAAGCTGTATGTGTGCCCGCTAATAATATCTATACTGGGGCACATTATATAACAATATCTATACTGGGGAGCCCTGTGTCTAGTTATATACTGGGGAGCCCTGAGCCTAGCAATATACTGTGGGGAGCCCTATGCCTGGCTATATACTGTGGGGAGCCCTGTGCCTGGCTATATACTGTGGGGCACCCTGTGCCTAGCTATATACTGTGGAGAGCCCTGTGCCTGGCTATATGCTGGGGAGCCATGTGCCTGGCTATATACTGTGGGAAGCCCTGTGCCTGGCTATATACTGGGGAGCCCTGTACTTGACTATATACTGGAGAGCCCTGTGTCTGGCTATATACTGGGGAGACCTGTGCCTTCCTATATACTGGGGATACCTGTGCCTTCCTATATACTGTGGGGACCTGTGCCTAACTATATACTGGGGGACCTATGGCTTCCCAAATATTATGGTGGAAAATAAGTATTTGGTCAATAACATAGGTTCATCTCAATACTTGGTTCTATATCCTTTGTTGGGAATGACAAACGTCAAATGTTTTCACAGGTTGGCACACACTATTGCTGGTATGTTGGCCGATTCTTCCATGCAGATCTCCTCTAGAACAGTGATGTTTTGTCGCTGTCAATGGGCAACACGGACTTTCAACTCCCTCCAAAGGTTTTCTATGGGGTTCAGATCTGGAGACTGGCTAGGCCACTCCAGGACCTTGAAATGCTTCTTATGAAGCCACTTCTTTATTGCCCTGGCTGTGTGCTTGGGATCATTGTCATGCTGAAAGACCCAGTCACGTTTCATCTTCAATGCACTTGCTGATAGAAAGATGCACGCAAAATCTCACGATACATGGCCCCATTCATTCTTTCATGTACACGGATCAGTCGTCCTAGTCCCTTTGCACAGAAACAGTCCCAAAGCATAATGCTGCCACCACCATGCTTCGCAGTAGGTAAGGTGTTCTTTGGATGCAACTTAATATTCTCTCTCCTCCAATGATAACTAGTTGTGTTTCTACTAAACAGTTCTACTTTGGTTTCATCTGACCATATGACATTCTCCCAATATTCTTCTGGATCATCCAAATGCTCCCTAGCAAACTTTAGATGGGCCCGGACATGTACTGGCTTAAGCAGGGGGACACATCTGGCACTGCAGGATCTGAGTCCCTGGTGGCATAGCAGTGTGTTACTGATGGTAGCCTTTGTTATGTTGGTCCCAGCTCTCTGCAGGTGATTCACTAGGTCCCTCTGTGTGGTTCTGGGATTCTTGCTCACCGTTCTTGTGATCATTTTGACTGAGGGAGATTATCAGTCGTCTTGTATGTCTTCCATTTTCTAATTATTTCTCCCACCAAGCTACTTGCCTATGGCAGATTCCGTCTTCCCAGCCTGGTGCAGGACTACAATTTTGTTTCTGGTGTCCTTCGACAGCTATTTGGTCTTCACCATAGTGGAATTTGGAGTGTGACTGTTTTAGGTTGTCGACAGGTGTCTTTTATATTGATAACAAGTTCAAATAGGTGCCGTTACTACAGGTTTATGAGTGGAGGACAGAGGAGCCCCTTAAAGAAGAAGTTACACGTCTGTGAGAGCCAGAAATTTTGCTTGTTTGTAGGTGACCAAATACTTTTTTTCCACCATAATTTTCAAATAAATTACTGTATATACTCGAATATAAGCCGACCCGAGTATAAGCCGAGGCACCTACTTTTGCCACAAAAAATGGGAAAGCTTATTGACTCGAGTATAAGCCTAGGGTGGAAAATGCAGCGGCTACTGGTGAATTTTAAAAATAAAAATAGATACCAATAAAATTACATAGGCAGTTTAATGTCCCCCATAGGCAGATATAGGCAGGTATAGGCAGTTTAATGTCCCCCATAGGCAGGTATAGGCTGGTATAGGCAGTTTAATGTCCCCCATAGGCAGATATAGGCTGGTATAGGCAGTTTAATGTCCCCCATAGGCAGTTTAATGTCCCCCATAGGCAGATATAGGCTGGTATAGGCAGTTTAATGTCCACCATAGGCAGGTTATAGGCATGTATAGGCAGTTTAATGTCCCCCATAGGCTGGTATAGGCAGCTATATGTCCCCCTAGGCAGGCTATAGGCAGGTAATTGCCCCCATAGGCAGGTTATAGGCAGGTATAGGTCCTCATAGGCAGGGTATAGGTCCCCCTAGGCAGGCTATAGGCAGGGTATAGGCAGGTATAGGTCCCCCTAGGCAGGCTATAGGCAGGTATAGGTCCCCCTAGGCAGGCTATAGGCAGGGTATAGGCAGGTATAGGTCCCCCTAGGCAGGCTATAGGCAGGTATAGGTCCCCCTAGGCAGGCTATAGGCAGGGTACAGGCAGGTATAGGTCCCCCTAGCCAGGCTATAGGCAGGTATAGGCAGGCTATAGGCAGGTATAGGTCCCCTAGGCAGGCTATAGGCAGGTATAGGTAGGGTTTTAAAACAAAAAACAAGCACTTACCTCGATCCCTGCTGCTCAGTCTCCTGGGCACGCTCCTCCGTCTTCTCGGCGCAGGCGGGTGATGTCATCAGGCCTCGCACGCAGCGTGATGACACACGCTGCCTGTGCCGGAAACTCCGGGCGGCCACAGGCTAGCTTGCTCTCTGCTCCGCAGTGGTATCTCTTCACCTGTGTGCCCTCCGGAGGAGTCAGAGACAGGGGAAGAGATAACTGAAAGCGCCTGGGCCACCGCAGTGCCCGGACGCTGTCAGGTACTCGGCATTCAGTTATATGCGCTCCCTGAGGAGTCACGTATAACTGAAGCGTCCCTGTCGGCGCACGGGCCATCGCAGCGCCCGAGCGCTGGCAGTGACTCGAGTATAAGCCGAGGGGGGATTTTTCAGCACATTTTTTGTGCTGAAAAACTCGGCTTATACTCAAGTATATGCGGTTTACCTATTATGTCAGTTACAGGCCCCTCTCATCTTCTTAAGTAGGAGAACTTGCACAATTGGTGGCTGATTAAATACTTTTTTTCCCCACTATATAGCTATAAAGGAATGATGGGTGACTCCTCATCCCTCACAGCAGGCACCTGGCTTTTCTATCATAGGAAAGCAGGTTGCTGTGGAGGATGGAGCATAACCATGATTTCCTATATAGGCCACCATTAGGTAGGTAGGTAGGTATATAAATCCTCCCCAGGTAGGTATATAGGTGCTGGAAAGTGTGGATTCTAAAATGTTTGTGTGGCAAATTCTGCAGAGACTAGTTGTGCCCGGGAGAAGTCATCATGCAAAGAGAACTACTCCTATCAGAGGAAACATCTCCTGTGAATCACTTTATTTAACTGCACTGTGACCACTTATATGTCTGCAGAGCCTACATACAACTAGTATCTACCACTATCTGGTCACTATATGGCATCAATATATGTCTTCAGAGCCTGTGTACAACTGATGTCACATGTGGTGGTCACATTTAGTCAGGGTATGACAGTGTTATTTGGTCCTTAAGTAGTAATATTATTGGATCTTAGTATTGTAGGATTTTCTTTAGTAACAATCATACGTATGGTATATATGCACCAGGTATAGGTGTGATATTCGGTAACATTACTGTAACATTACTGTATCAAATGTAGGTGAGAGGTTTTGAAAAAGTAAATTTGTCAGCGCTGATTCTCATTCTACACTGCACTGCTGAGGTGATATAAAGGATATATGTGGACTACGTGGAAAATAATCTAACAGGAACATACACTATGTTCTGTAAAAATACATGCTACAGTTCACGATGTGGCGTAAAACGTGCCATGTGAACCCAGCCCTACTGAGAAAACCATAACACAGAGGGCCCAGGCCCCGGATGTTTTAGGACCCTAACAACGCCTCTGACATTTTCTTCAGTGTTTATTGCTCGAATAAACATCTTAAAGGATCTCAAGGTGTGCCGTGGATTTTCTTCTTATTCTAGACTGGGCCATAGGCTTTTTCCACAGAGCATCCGACATCTTACAGGAGTTCGGCACCATTATATATTGTTCAAAGGAGTTTTCTCACCATGTTGCTCAGAACCTGTTTTTACAGCCAGCTTCAGGCTCACACTTCTTTGTTCGATGTGGATGGTTATACACAGTCGATGGCAAGTTTGGAGGCTTAAAAAAACTTAGCAGCAAAACATTTGTTGGAAAAATACAATAAAATCACATAATATCCAGCAACACAAAAAAGTATGCAGAGAAATGCAATGAACTGCTGACGTGTTTTGGATGGAAATCCTTAATCATAGCAATTCACCAAACTCATGGGCAACCCTTAAGTAGCATCAGGTGTAACTCCACCCATAATTACACCAGACCATGTAATCATAATAATAAACATAGTTTAAAATCCGATCCATACAGAAGTTAAAGGGGTTGTCTCATCTCAAAGTTTCATAGGATGCATGAATAAAATAATGCTGCTTTGCTCTGTAACTTCCTGGTCAAGCTGTCTGTAATTAGCATATGAGCTCAGTGTATTCAAACTTCTCTGTTTATTATGTTTTTTAGTCTAGATTAAATAAATTACCTTTTACCAGGACAGGAGAAGCTGCTGAGCTAATGTAAACAGTAGAGTCATTATTGTCTTTTGTCTGAATGATCAGATAACACACAAGCTCTCACTGCCAGCTGCAACCTGTGTGATGCCATCAATCCCTGCTATCAGATAGAACAAACAGCAGGGGAGAAGGAGTACACAGGTCGGTCATTTGGGAAACTAGAAAGCCCTCAGAAGGCGATAAAATCACTTGTAGCTTCCTCAACAAAAAAAGATGAACAAAACAATATATTTGGAAAATGTCTTCATTTAGTGTTCCCTACATTTTGAAAGCTATTCTTTGTAGTGAGACAACCCCTTTAAGACCTTTGGGGTGAGAGGTATTTAGCATTAAAATCCAGTCTCTATTCAGTAATTTATATTTGCGATTACCACAAAATGGGGCCTTATGTACTTTTTTAATTCCTACAATTTTTGAGGCTAGAAATATCTCTACTCTGTACAGGAAAAAAGTGTTTAGACACATTAGATACGTTGTGTGTACCAAATTTAGAGATGCAATAAAAATGTTTTCTCAATCTATCCGTTTATTTTCCTAGTTGTGCACCCAACGTATCCTAAGAGCTTGTCCCCACAGCAAGGGTTTTCAGTTGGTTTTACAGACCGATTTTGGATTTGAAAACCGGCTTTAAACCTACTCTAACTTTTTACATTGATTTAAATAGTAAATCCTTGCAGCAGTTCAAACTGCAAGATTCTCCGCTGGACGTTTTTTTACACCACCGGCGTTCCTAAAAACTTAGAACATGTTCATTCTTCTGCTCCTGTTTTCGGGCAGAACATGAGCATGCGGGTGCAAAGGGGGATGGCTTGAATCCAGAAACTGTGGACAAAAGCCGCCCCCTCTAGAGTACCAAAAAAAGACAAAATACTGGTCGGAAATTACTTGCTGGTATTTTGTCTTTGCTGTGTGAACGCACCCTAATTTGCAAACTATGCATTCAATATACTATATAACATTTTCACAATTCAAAAAATCTTTTATAGTATAGTCAGTTCCATCAATAAAATTATAAATATTTTTCTTGTGGTCAACAAACTTACAGCACTGACCACAGGGAAAAAATCCTCTGGTACTAATCCAGGTTCTCTGTGTGCAACTACTCCTGACTAGGCTAGGAGAAAGCAAAAAATGCAGAATCGGGGCTTTCATTGTAACAAATCTGTATCCGCCTTGTAACAGCATATTCAGTTATTCATCTTGGTACAACATAGGTAAGTATTGATCAATGATTTTCTTAATTTATCTAGTTTCTTTACTACATACGGTGACAAATAGATAATTTTGAGAGACTTTTTCCTTTCTACATATCTTTGATTTCTCTTGCAATAAGGAATCTCCATTCCTATGGCTGACAATGCCTTTGGCTCTATTAAACAGCCAGCATAGCCTCTGCTTCGAACCCTGTTCATACGGTCCTCACTCTCCTCTTCCTAACAGAGTCAGTCGGATAGTGTGAGTTGGATGGCACAATGTGCCATGGAGCATGTTATTTTCCCCATACAACGAAACATCTAAAAAAAATCAATAGACATTTAATGGTAATAAAAAGTAAAGAGAAGACCGAACACATTGTGAGTCAAGTACAATACAAAATCTGGTATGGCCACAACATCAGAGCTGCAGATGACAATGAGGTCATCTATATAGTGGCCGTGAAAGTAAATACAGTCAGCAAATGGATTGTCCTCAGAAAAAATATAAGGTTCTTCAAACCAAGAAACTTATAAATGAGCTAATGCCGGAGAGAACTTTGTTCCCATTGATGCTCTATTTTTAGCAAAAATACCTGCTGATTGAACATACAATAATTATGAGACAAAAAATATTTAGTAACCAACAAAATAAAACAAATTAAATCTGAGCTATAGGTGGAATATTTAGATAAATGAAATTCAATAGCTTTCAATGCAAGGGAAGGAGGAAGAGCAGTATAATGGGACTCAATGTCGCAAGTGAGCCATCCAAAATTTCCATGCCACCCCAAACCATCCAAGATTCTCAACATGTTTGGTGTCTTGCAAATAGTCATAACATCTTCTAACTAGTGGCTGTAGATATATATCCAGCCACTCACAAAGATGTTCATTAAGGGAATCAATCCTGGCAACTATAGGTCTCATAGGTGCTGGAAACCGATTTTTGTGTATTTTTGTCAGTGAATGAAAAATGTATACCACCAGAGCGAGGACAAGGAGATAGTCATATTCCTATTGCGATATGACACCCAAAGATTTTCCTTCATCAAGAACTTTTGTTAGATTAAAAAGAAATGCATTTGTAGAGTCGCCAGACAAGCGTATATAGGTCAGGGTGTCCTAAAGCAAGCATTGATTTAATTTCAAATATAGTGCTGTATCAAGCAAAACCACCAACTCACCCTTGTCAGCCTTTCCAATTGTAAGATCTTACTTTTACAATGCAAATTAATTAGCTCCTTTTGTATCCACTCGATCTACTGTGTCCTCATTTAATTCATGTAAAGATCTAATGGAGAGATATTTCTAAAAAAGAAAAAAATTATTGCCATGACTGTTATCACCAACAGAAGTATCACATATCAACAGACAACAACTATATTTCTTGTTCTGAAACAATATATGAAGACAAATTAATCACTTCATTTGTCTGTATGATTTTGTAATAAACCGACGATCCCGTTGCGGATATCGTTTTCTGCGTTTCTTCCTGGCTCTGCCACCTCATTTTTTGA
The DNA here is from genome assembly GCA_025379985.1 of Phyllomedusa bahiana. NCBI lineage: Eukaryota > Metazoa > Chordata > Amphibia > Anura > Hylidae > Phyllomedusa > Phyllomedusa bahiana. The sequence continues at coordinate 19,467 of JAODAL010038917.1, read as the reverse complement.
TGTCCCTATATTCTGCATATTTACATTAGATGTAGTGGATCCTGCAGGTGTTCTTAACCCTGAATCATCAGACGCACCATCAAATGTCTCCGCCTAACCCTGTGTTTTCCATATAAATGGGAATAGCCTATGGTTCTTATGCTTTAGAATAGATCTAGTCCAGGTACGCCAATCATAGACCGTTTTCCTATCATAGTTTTCTACATCCGACTGGAATTTGTTCTTTTTCATTTAAATAATATTATTCTTCAGTTGTGCAATCTTAGCTTTAATTTAATTATCAAGTATGCAATATTGTTTGTCATCGTTTTTAATAGATGTCTGTTTGAATTCTTATTTCATTCAATGCTGAATCTTCAAAGGAAATAATTAATTTAATTAACTGCAAGGAACATTCAGTAAGAATGCTTTGTTCTACGTCGTTGTTATTGAGTGGTTGGCGATCTCCAGAGCCGTTGACCCATTCACAGGTAAACTGCACATTGGCATTGTATGACTTTATTGGGTAATACAGCAATGATTGGCATATCAGCTCTGCTAGTCATAGCTGATACTGTTACAGTAACATGAGTGCAGGAGGTTTGTAAATGATAGTGCCCAAGGCTACAGAGCTCTAAAGAGTTACAGTTTGTTAGTAACATAGATAAACAAGCTCTGTGCTTGAGATAACACTCAGCAGGGAGTAATGTGTCACCATGGTCGGGTAGGGAAGCTTGTGTAAACAAGCGGGAAATAAAATCTCCTCTATTTCCTAAACAAAGCAAAATCAGAACAGTAATATATTTGGTAACAGTCTTTATTTACCTTTGTCTACATAGTTAAAGCTAATCATTTTGTGAAAAAACCTCTGTAAAGTTCTTGACTGGTATATTTTTTTATTAAAGGGGTTGTCCTGTTTCTATAAAATAAGAAATACTAAGCTGCTTGTGCCCAATTAAATGCAAAAAAACCTGTACCCATCTTCTTATCTGTGTTTCAATGACGAGTCTAGGCAGTCTTCTGTTTATTTTTTCTTCTTGGATTTAATGGGACATCAGACTGGCTGCAGTGGTCATGTGCCACTCCCTTCCATCGCCATTCAGAGCTGTTCACTTTCAAATGATGAGGTAAGTGAGTTGTACGTAACCACTGCATGCAAGAAAAAATTAAACAAAATACCCCGTGCTGTAACGAAGTTGAGAAGGCATATAAGTAAAGGTTTTTTTGCCTTTTTTTTTAAATTGAGCACCAATGGCATAGTATTTCTCTTTTATAGGAACCAGACAACCCATTAAATATAAAGAGACAGCTGGTGCACTGATAAAATAAAAACAACATACTTTCCCATTCATCTCAATCCCAGTATTGCCGCTGTCTATGGCTGCTGTGTTCAGCTTGAGACCATTGCAGGCACTTCGTGATGAAGTCACCACTGGGAACCGTAGGGCAGTTGCTGGTGAATGCTGCAGTCAATTGCTTAAGATTACTGCAGCAGCCAGAAGTACAACAGTCTAACAGAGGAGATGGTGGACAGCAGCAGCACTGGGACTGAGGTTAGTGGGGAGGTGAGTATGTTTTTCTTATTTTATCACTGCACCAGCTGCCCCTTTATATTTAAAAGGGTTGTCTTGTTCCTGTAAAAAAGAAAAACTACACTATTGGTGCCCGATTTAAAATAAAAAAAAAACTGTACTCACTTTCCTTCTCAACTTCGTTCCAGCACTGGATCTCCTCAGTCTTTTTTTACTTCCTTCTTGGATGCAGCAGTTACAGGCAAATTCCTTGCCTTTTTTTTTTTTTTTGTTTGTTTGTTTTTGATCAGTGCACAAACATCTTCTTTATATTTTATAAAACTATACTTCTTTAAAGGGGTTGTATCACTACAAGGTTTGCTTTTTATGTTAAAGATCTTGCATAAACAAGTCACTTTGCAATATGTGGCCATTAACAGTGTCCTACCTATTCTTAGATATCCCTCCTGTATGGGCTGCATCAGCTCCTTAAGCCGCTATAGCTACAGACCTGTTTGATCTCTCCTGATAGGCTGCCAGCACTGGTTGCTATAGCTACAGACCTGGCTTCTACTGCAGAATAGTGGAAGCCAGAAAACACACCCCTGAATTCAAAATGAAACCAAGAAAACAGGACTGAGGTAAGATGAATAAATGTAGTGAGACAACCCCTTTAATGTTGCAGCTACAGAATGATTTGTATATACCGTAACTATATATAATGTGAAAGCCTATAAAGTTTTCCCATCCAAATTAATCAATAGGTCTTTTCATGTGTTGCTATGAGCATGTTCTTACATGCTTGTAGAAGAAGGGTAGGGGTTATTTTTTTAAACTGTTTTCTCTATTTATCCAGAGGAAGGTGAGAAACCCATAAAACATTAATAAATCTGCCCTGAAAAGGAAAGCTTTACCTCCTGATCCTGAGTGGAGATCACATTTTAAGACAAGAACTGTATACTACAAAAGCATCAATATGTCTAAGTCCTTTTGAAGGTGTCTACTATTTCTGCTGTTACTTGCTCCTGAGGAGGCTATTCCACAGATCCTTTGAAGGGATTTTGCAAAAACAATAAAAAATACTTTCCCTGGCTTTTTTTTGTATTGGCCATTTATACTGTATACTTAGTTATTTATGTCTCTTTTCAAGACTAAGAATGTTTAATTATTTTAACCTTTCCTTTTAACTGAGATGCTCCTTGCCTCTTGTCAGTTTATCTCTTTGCCTTTGTCGATTTTCCAACTTCAGAGCATCCTTTATGATCCCACTGTAGATGGAGTAATACCAAGGCTTTGTATCCTGTCCACTGAGTCCATCTCTTTTACCTCAAGTCAATATTTTGATGCCCTTAGCGGCAGCTGATTTACATTGCATTCTGTTATATAGGCTATGATCTGCATCTACAACCAGATCCTTCTCTACAAGAGACTTTCATAGTCTTTTTCCCGCTCTAAGACATATGATGCCTGCAGGCTATCAGTTCTGAGAAATATACCTTTACGTTTATCCACATTGAATGTAATTTGCTAAGTGGATGCTCAAGCATTCAGTGTGTCCAAGTTTGCTTGCAATTTATCTTCCTTAGACTGCACTGTGGTACAAAACTTGGTTTCATTTTTCTTAATTAAACAGTGCTATTCAGTACCTCTCTAATATCATTAACAAGGAAGTTAAATAAAAGCAGATCCAGTTATGAACCTTGGGGTATGAGTTTTAGCATTTGGTGTTAGAACACCTCATGGCATGCATAATTTAAAATTCATTGTCCAAGAATGTTATGCTCCACGCATAAATCATTAAAATACTGCAGCATTTTAAAGCAAAATCCTCAAAAGTGGAAGCTTTAGAATAATAATCTGTTTTCTCTTTTTTACTGTCAGTAGCATAATAGTGCCTTATAAACTTATAGAACAGATAGGATTTTTAATGATATAATGGAGCCCCAGACTACAACCCCTTGCGTATATGTGAAGTATCAGACTGTCTAAATATACGGGTGGGAGCCTTGTGCTGTTGATAAAACTAGGGCTAGGTTCACACAGCTTATTTCCCGCGTAACTGCGGGGACGGATTTTGCCCGCAATTACGCCGGCTGCCGTATAGTGGGGGGTCGGCAGCTCGCCGGCCCCATAGACAACCATTATCCACGGCGCATATCCCGCCAGGATAATGTGCATGTCACTTTCTCCCCGCTCGCGAAATACGGCGTTCTTTATGAAAACTGTTAATTGCCTTAATGACTGGGACGGATTTGCGTCGTATTTTGCGCAGTACGGCGCGGAATACGGGACCAAATGCGTCCCAAAATAAGCCATGTGAACATGGCCTAAGGGAAAACAGATTACATTCTTAAGCCCTGTTCACACGGCTGATTGACGGCGTAATTGCGGGACAGATTTCACCAGCAATTACGGTGTGTGTACGGGGGCGGGGAGGCCGGCAGCTCGCCGGCCCCATAGACTTTCATTATCCATGGCGCGTATACTGCCGGGATAATGTGCATGTCACTTTCTCCCCGCTCGTCGTATTTCGCAAGCAGGGAGAGGAGACGGAATCCATAGTTCTCTATGAGAACTGTGGATTACCGTAATGACAGGGACGGATTTCAGCCGTATTTGCGCACAGTACGGCGCGCAATAAGGACTGAAATCCATCCCCAAATCAGCCGCGTGAACATGGCCTAAATCTTCTACTTCCCTTGCATCTCTGTCACCAGCACAATAGTGGGAATGTAGCAATGGAGGGATCCCTTGCACTGATCTCAAAATTGACCTCCCAATGGAAGCAACATCTGAGGACCTTTCCGGAATTCTATAGTGTTTGATGAAAGTATTAGGACACTACCAGGAGGCTGCTAAAACTCATTCTGCCACAGATGTAGATTAGGACCCAGTACTGTGAGCTTTGATAAATGTAGGTAGCTGTAATCCTTCAGAAGAATATGCTAAGGCAATGTCTCTTTGATCCATCAATAAATTGAGGGTCTAAAGGCTTTTAAATCCTTCTTAATTCCAGAGAACGTTAATAAGAGTCTCTGAGATTGATTGAAGAGAGCATTTCTGTCCAGATATTTCTGAGACGTCCACTGACGTCAGTTTAGTTCAGTAACTCATCTTCTGGCAAATAATTCTCACAATTTAGCCCAGATAATGAAAACATCTGATCTATAATTACCTGCAATGGGACTTTTGGTCTAAGGCATGGTAAAATCATAAGATCCTGCAGTAAGACCAAATATGGTTTAATATGTCCCAGAGCCTGGAGTTCCCCAACAAGTTGCCAGATGTTTTTGCAAGATGATAGGAAATCTTTCATGAGAGTAGCTGTAGACTACTGCTCTCCGGGAGCTCAAAGAGAAGTTTACATTGCTTTTTGAGAAGTAAAGTGAGGTCCCAGGCTGACACAGAATGAAGAACCTGAGGTCTTAATCTGAATGTAGCTCCAACAAACCACAGATAAGGCTTTCAATCAGAACTCTTATAGTGGAAGTGCCTTTGTAAAAGCCCTGTTGAAGAAAAATCCATAATTACAGGGACCTAAAGGGAGGGGTTCTATAGTGAGGGGGAGGGGTGCTAGAGTGTGAGGGGGAGGGGGCTAGATTGAGGAGGAGGGGGCTAGAGTGAGGAGGAGGGGGGCTAGAGTGAGAGGGAGGGAGACTAGAGTGAGGGGGAGGGGGCTAGAGTGAGAGAGAGGGAGACTAGAGTGAGGGGGAGGGGGCTAGAGTGAGAGGGGTGGAGATTAGAGTGAGGGGGAGTGGGGCTAGAGAGAGAGGGAGGGATACTAGAGTGAGGGGGAGAGGGTTAGAGTGAGAGAGAGGGAGGCGAGAGGGAGGGGGAGGGGGCTAGAGTGAGGAGGAGGGGGCTAGAGTGAGGAGGGAGGGGGCTAGAGTGAGGAGGAGGAGGGGGCTAGAGTGAGGAGGAGGGGGGCTAGAGTGAGGGAGTTTACATTGCTTTTTCAGAAGTAAAGTGAGGTCCCAGGCTGACACAGAATGAAGAACCTGAGGTCTTAATCTGGATGTAGCTCCAACAAACCAAAGATAAGGCTTTCAATCGGAACTCTTATAGTGGAAGTCCCTTTGTAAAAGCCCTGTTGAATAAAAATCCTGAATTACAGGGACCTAAAGGAAGGGGTTCTATAGTGAGGAGGAGGGGTGCTAGAGTGTGAGGGGGAGGGGGCTAGATTTAGGAGGAAGGGGCTAGATTGAGGAGGAGGGAGACTAGAGTGAGAGGGAGGGAGGCTAGAGTGAGGGGGAAGGGGCTAGAGTGAGGAGGAGGGGGGCTAGAGTGAGAGGGAGGGGGGATAGAGTGAGAGGGGTGGAGATTAGAGTGAGGGGGAGTGGGGCTAGAGAGAGAGGGAGGGATACTAGAGTGAGGGGGAGGGGGTTAGAGTGAGAGAGAGGGAGGCTAGAGGGAGGGGGAGGGGGCTAGATTGAGGAGGAGGGGGCTAGAGTGAGGAGGAAGGGGGCTAGAGTGAGGAGGAGGGGGGCTAGAGTGAGGAGAAGGGGGTCCAGAGTGAGGGAGTTTACATTGCTTTTTCAGAAGTAAAGTGAGGTCCCAGGCTGACACAGAATGAAGAACCTGAGGTCTTAATCTGGATGTAGCTCCAACAAACCACAGATAAGGCTTTCAATCGGAACTCTTATAGTGGAAGTGCCTTTGTAAAAGCCCTGTTTAAGAAAAACCCAGATTTACCGGGACCTATGGGGGGGGGGGGTTCTATAGTGAGGAGGAGGGGTGCTAGAGTGTGAGGGGGAGTGGGTCTAGAGTGTGAGGGGGAGTGGGTCTAGAGTGTGAGGGGGAGTGGGTCTAGAGTGTGAGGGGGAGGGGTCTAGAGTGTGAGGAGGAGGGGGGCTAGAGTGAGGAGGAGGGGGCTTGAGTGAGGAGGAGGGGGGCTAGAGTTTGGAGGAGTGGGGATAGAGTGAGGAGGAGGAGGGGGCTAGAGTGAGGAGGATGGGGATAGAGTGAGGAGGAGGGGGGCTAGAGTGAGGGAGAGGGGGAGGTCTTTCTCTGGCGGTCGCAGGAGGCAGGAGACAGGCCACAGGAGGTAAAAGTTGCCCTCTTCTCTGTGTCTCCTACCCCCTGAGCTCTGTCTCTTGCATGTCCCAGAGCCTGGAGTTCCCCAACAAGTTGGCAGAGGTTTTTGCAAGATGATAGGAGATCTTTTGTGAGAGTAACTGTAGGCTACTGCTCTCCGGGAGCTCAAAGAGAAGTTTACATTGCTTTTTCAGAACTAAAGTGAATTCCCAGGCTGACACAGAATGAAGAACCTGAGGTCTTAATCTGGATGTAGCTCCAACAAACCACAGATAAGGCTTTCAATCGGAACTCTTATAGTGGAAGTGCCTTTGTAAAAGCCCTGTTGAAGAAAAATCCAGAATTACAGGGACCTAAGGGGAGGGGTTCTAGAGTGAGAAGGATGGGGCTAGAGTGGGGGGCTACAGTGAGGAGAAGGGGGGCTAGAGTAAGAGGGAGGGGGACTAGAGTGAGGGGGAGGTATGCTAGAGTGAGGGGGAGGGAGACTAGAGTGAGGGGGAGGGGGGCTAGATTGAAGAAGGGGGGGTCTAGAGTGAGGGGGAGGTGGCTAGAGTGAGAGGGATGGAGATTAGAGTGAGGGGGAGTGGGGCTAGAGTGAGAGAGGGATACTAGAGTGAGGGGGAGGGGGCTAGAGTGAGAGGGAGGGAGGCTAGAGTGAGGGGGAGGGGGCTAGAGTGAGGAGGAGGGGGCTAGAGTGAGGAGGAGGGGCTAGAGTGTGAGGGGGAGGGGGGCTAGAGTGAGGAGGAGGGGGGCTAGAGTGAGGAGGAGGGGGGCTAGAGTGAGGGGAAGGGGGTCTAGAGTGAGGGAGAGGGGGGCTAGAGTGAGGGGGAGGTCTGTCTCTTTCGGTCGCAGGAGGCAGGAAACAGGCCACAGGAGGTAGAAGTTTCGCTCTGCTCCCTTTCTCCTACCCCCTGAGCTCTGTCTCTTGCAGTCGCAGGGGACAGGAGACAGGTAAAATGGGGTAGAAGTTGCCCTCTGTCTCCTGTCCCCTGTGGTCTGTCTCCAGCAGCCACAAGGGGCAGAAGATTCTCATTGTCTCCTGCCCCCTGCAGTCTGTCTTTGGTGGCTGCAGGAGGCTGGATACAGGGCACAGGGGGCAGGAGTTGCTCCCTTGTCTCCTGTCCCCTGGGGTTCTTCCCATTTGGATAGTATCAGGCTGCAGCTGTCGGTTTTACCTTGACTGGTTATGGAAAATGGGAGTGACCCCACGTAGTTTTTTTTCCAAAAAAATATTTATTTAATGAGAATTAAAACATGGGCATCCACAGTAAAGATTACAGGAGTTACCCACTTTAGGATTCTCAATAAATAAATCATTTTTGCAATAAATAAAAGACATGGGGTCCCCCCCATTTTTCATTACCAGCCAAGGTAACACCGACAGCTTCAGCCTGATACTATTAGAATGAGAAGGTCCATTGACACTGGTCTGTTCCCATTCTAAAAATACCAGCCCACAGCCGTCCCAGAAGCGGACCATCACATTGGTGGAGTCAAGGAACCTTGCCAAATGTCTAACATCATGTGATGGCCATGAGGTAGGGAAATCGTCTTCTAAGCTGAATATAAAATAGAAGAACGGATCTCCCCATAAACACTATTAGGGATCCAATATATTGTAAGATGTAAGATATTTTCTATATTTTATGCTTTTTGTAATTTTATGACCTTAATGAAGAATAATAAATTTGTTCTGATTCCTACTATAAATTATTCTTCAGAACCTAGAAAGGCGTTTTATAAGCCAAGATATTTTAAGGAGCCTCATAGCATGCTCACATAATCGTTATCCATTATGATACAATTTTTTTTTTTTTACAAGTAGGTGGACTTTTTATGAAAGTATTGTTAAATATTGTCACACAGCATAGAATTTGCATGGCAGCAGTCTTGAGAAGGCAAAAGCTGTTTGAAAGTCAAAAAGCAATACACCCATGAGGCAAAGTAACACTGTAGCCTCAGGTGGCACCCTGCCAAGGCTGCAAAGGGTATAAATTTAGCCTCCAGCAGTGCAAATCCCCACACACATTTGTGTCATCATAGATTATTGTATATACAGCATTTATATATAGTATGGACAGTGTGCTAAGCCTTTCCTGCCAGCTGAGTCTGAGGAAGGGTCTGAAAGAAAGGGACTGTCCCAGAGTTTTTTTTTTTTTTAAAAAAAACTTGCTTGTTAAATCTACTGCACCCCCTGCATCAAAGCTCCTGTGGTTCTAAGCTACTAGTAGTCTTTGCTAACATGGCAACAGCAATGATGCCAGTAAGTATAACATGTTGTCACTGCTGCTATATAAAGTATTGGTGCTGGAGCATCAAGGATTGTGACAGGTGAGATTTATATTTTTTTTCCACATGCAGTATGAGATTTGTTTAAACACGTGGACAACACCTTTAATTTTAGGACATAAAATTGGTGTGTGTTTGTAATGATTTTGGCCTTTATTCACTTTGTGGCCCATAAATTAGGCTCTTGTCTAGGGATTATTATTTTTATTTTGAGGTCTACTCTGAGGTCTGTATTTGTTCTACTGGTATGCAGTCTCTATTTGTTTAGGATACAAATTCAATGCCTTCAGGCTTAATCTGGCCTGCCAAATTATTTTACGTGGCCCTCAAGTGGTTAAACACAGCAAGCAGGGATTGGCAAGCTTTTGCTTTTGCCTGAAAGACATGAGGAATGGTTCACATCTTAGATTTGTAGCTCCAGTGCACTTCTCAACATCAGAGACTCACAAGTGGTTGTGCAGGTGGAACTAATCTTAATAGATTAATTATTTAATTAAAAGAAATTCATAGATCTCTTTGTAGGTGATAACTGGGGATGAGCGATATTATCGGCAAAAGTTGAAATCGGCACGGTTTTTAGGGTTATCTGAAATTTACGATCACGCGATAATTTAGGTGACAATCTTATAGATAATCTTTTACTATCGCGCCTTTTTCAGCATTTCCTGTCATTTTGGCGGCCAGCCAATCAGCTCCGAGAATAGGGGTGAGGAGGATGTAAGACATCACCACTTGACGGTGTATGGATCTCATTGGCTGCAAAAATCACGTGACCTTGTTTTATCTATGCAACTGCAGTTCCTGTTCAGCTCATTCTCTGGCTATGTCACTTCACAGCAGGACGCCTCGGCGTCTAAATCAATAGCTGTTCTAACAGCTCAGAGAGACAGTCTCTTCTAGTACACAAAACCATCCACCTAGCTGTAGCTTGTAGAATATAGTTAGATTAGAGAATTTCACTTCTTATTTAGTTAGAGAAAGTTTTAAAGATATCTACTGGTGTGTGCAGCCACGGAAGGGCGGGCGGCGGCAGGAGGAGAGGCTTTGGAAAGAAAGGGTGATATTGTGTAGCCCAGTGTGTTCTGTGATCTTGAATTGAAAAAGCAATGTTTTTACCACTTTTTTGGCCAGCAGACCTCTAATAGGAGGTGAAATTGTGACTTTTGTTTTTCCAGTTCTATTGCACTCACTGCGTGTCAGTGTTCCCAAAACAGGCATAACTGATCCCTATAACTTTTAAATAGTTCTATTGAAGTCCGTATTTCTGTTTGGCACAAAGAGCTCAGTTGTACGCAAATTGTGTTATAAATATTTCTTAGTAAATTGCGTCTTTTGTCAGTGGTGCGAAAACCGTCATATTAAATCCATATAACATTTAAATAGTTCTATTTCACTTAGTGCATCTTTTTGCTGCAAAGAGCTCAGTTGCACGCAAATTGTGTTATACATATTTCCTAATAAATTGAGCCTGTTGTCAGTGGTGCCAAGACCGCCATATTAATCCATATAACATTTAAATACTCTTATTGCAGTCCATGCGTCTGTTTGCCGCAAAGAGCTCACTTGTACGCAAATTGTGTTAAACAATTTCTTCCCCCAGACGTTTTCACGGTATCCTATTTGGCCGGTAAAAAATTTAGGGGGTTTTTAAAAAATATCTGTGATCTCCCGTCTTTGCAGTACAGTTTCTAATAAGAGACTGTGAAAAACTTTTACCTTTTAAAAATTTTTTCTTTGAACAGGGAAAACTACAGGTGTTAAGCAGCAAAGAGGGGATGAAATGGGTGCCCTTGGCAATCCTTATTTACCACCTCAGCAACGCCTGAAATGCGGGCACACATACACACACAGAGATTAAATCTTTGGTGATGACAAATTGGTTAACACGATGTTTTTGGATTGTTCCGCCCCAATTGACTTTGGGTATCCAAAATGGATGAGTGGCCCGAGCAAGTTGCCACCCATGAGGGTTTGCCCCCCACAGCTAGCGTCATATCTGAGGGGGCCCTTTCAGCACAGCGGAGGAGTATTACAACAAAATCCGGTTTCCACTGACAATGGACTTTTTGATTTTCCAAAAAGATGAATCAGGCTGGATCTCTGATGGTTGTGGCCCATTCCCAAGGTCACCCTTTTTGGGCTGGTCTCCCTTACTTTTCCCAAAAGAAATGGTCCTCTTAAAAAAAAATTTTTTTTTAAAATGTCATTTCTTAATGCAATTTTTTTCTGATTGCCCAAAAATTATTTTGCGGTTTTTACAGTTGGAACTGTAAAAGAAACAATCGAAACCGGTTTCATAAAAAAAAAAAGTTTTCCATAATCATTTATAAAAATTTAAAGCACTGTCTTTTTTTTTTTGGGTCTGATTGAAAAAAACAGTTAAACCAGGCATTTGTTACAAAAATGTGGTTTCTAACTGGCTTTTCTTCCTCAAATTTTTTTAACACGGCTGAGAGGTGATTTTTTAATTTTTGGGTGCATTGGCTGTCCAAAACCAGCTAAAATCTTGGTCCTTTGGTCGAAATGGGGTTTTCCAAGTGGTTTTCTTCCTCAAAATTTTTTAACACTGGAGGGTTTTATTTTTATTATTTTTGGGGCATGGGCTGTAAAATACGCTATACTACGGTCCTATTGAAAAAAATTGGGGTTTTCTAAAGGCATTGTTTTTCACAATTGTCAACAGGGCCAAAAGGTCAGTTTTGAATTTTTGGGGCAGGTGCTGGTCAAAAAACATTTAAAAAGGGGGTTGGGATTTTTTTTACAATTTAAATGGCAATATGTTTTTAATTTTTTGGGGGAGAATTTCAAAAAAAAATTGGGGGTTAATCCCCTTTAAATACGTTTTAAAAACTAAAAACAAAGGGGAAAAAGTTTTTTTGAAAAAATCCCAAAAAAAAAACCCCTTTTTTTAAAAAATTGTTTTTCCAGAAAAACTACTAAAAACTTGCATTTAAAAAAAGCTGATAAAATATTCCTTGAAATTTTACAAGGGGGTACAGGAAGACTTGAAAGTTTTTAGGGTTTTTCAGAGGCATGGGTATGGGGCACTTCCCCCCCCCAAGAAAAGAGCAATTTCCTCCAGCCTTGATAAAAAAAGAAAAAGAAAAACCCAAGAAAAAGGGACAGGCAAACAGGACGTCAACCACCAGCATTTCCAAGTGAAGTCAATTGGGCCGCTTCAAACGGGGGGGCAAAGGGTCTCGAAGGCAGAAATTTGTCAAGGCTACCCAATCTTGACTGTGTACTGAGGGAAAGGGTGGAGGGGGTTTGCTCACACTTCCGCTTCCCCACTTGCTTTGGCCATGTTTTCGTTGCTGCGCAAAAGGGGGGTTTTTTCCATTTTAAAAGGTGACGGCGCCAGCCCCCGGTTACCCACCCACCTGAGTCCGGCCTGCTGCTGAAACCAGTTAAAAAGGAACGGCGCCACCCGGCTTCTCACCGCACCCAATTTGTCCGGCCCCCGCCATCTGACCTCCGTGACCAGTTCACAACCTCACCCTCCCTTTATCATTTAATTTTTTTCAACCCCAAATTTACATTATAATCGTTTTTTCAAAACAGCCTTGTTAACCTCTGGGGAATCTGTTCATTTTTTTCACGTTTAATGTCACAGTGGAACAACCACGAACGTGCCGCAGTAGAAGGGAAAGCTTAGACAGCAGCATTGGAAACTTGTTTTTTAAAAGAGTTATTTTAAAGCAAATTTTTCTGCTGATGGTCATAAGGGCACCTGTGCGCGTTTTGGGGGCATGCTACGGTCGGACGGGGGATCAATGTCCAGTTCAACTAGAATGGTGGTTCAAAGATTTCTTCCAGCACTTTTAATCTGGGGGGCATGAGGTTTGGGGCTCATGCGTGGGGGATGCAAAACTACTTTTTTTTCCGGAAATTTTTTTAAATTTTTAATCTGAGAATCTATCAAAAGGATCTCTGCTGGTTTTGGGCATGCCGCGGGAAAAGAAACCAATAGTAAAGGGTCTTATGACAAAAAGCAAATTTTCCGCACATCAAGGCTCAAAATGAAAAGGTGTTTCTGGTGTCCACCTCCCTTGATCCCCGTTCCAAACAAAAGTCGCAAATTTTTTTCAATCACTTAACAATAAATGCAGGGATTTGACAAGGCCCCACTGGGCCACCACTGGGGGGCATCTGTTTTGGGCAGGTCAAATTCAAAAGTCACGGGATTTCAATGTCAGAACGTGCCCGCAGTAGAATGGGAAATAGCTGTACAGCAGCAGCAGCAAAACAAACTGGAAAAAAATTTTTTTTAAAATAGTCAATTTTCTTATGGGAATGTGTATGCCATAAGGGCATTTTTTGGTGGTTTTGAGGTCAGGCTACTTTAAAATGGATGCCAGGGGCGGCAATTGGGTAGTATTCCTGCCAGGGTCTGGAATGAAAAAGGTGCCTGGTAATATGTTACCCTACTTACCTGGGGCTTCATGTACCTACCTGGTGTCTTGCCTGTCTACGTAGCTACCTACATGGAGCCTTTTCTTTGTACGTAACTGGGGCCTTGCCTAGCTGGGGCCTTACCTACTATTGGCCCTACCTACCTACTTACTGGTGTCCTGCCACATAATGTGTGGCCTATCTAGCTAGATGCCGAATGTGAGGGGCTACCTATAATAGCATGGGTTTGGAGTGCTACCTGCTTAATTGAGGTTACATATCTAATAGGGGGGGTCTAGCTATCTATATTTATGCTGCCCTTCTGGACTACATCGGACCAGTGCTGGATCCATTTCTTTAATAAAATGGTCAACAAGGGATGTTGTCAGGGAGTGTTCAATTAAATAAAATGTTTTTGTGCTGTTTTGGTGTATTTTTTTAACATATTTTTCCAGAGCAAAATGTATTATGATAGACATTTCTCTATTACTAGTGCTATTAATGCAAAGGCTTTTAGACTCTAATACTAAAACAGTATTAAAATGGTAAAAGACACACACCGACACAACACAAAAAACACTTCATTTAAATAAACACTCCCCACCAACATACCCTATTGACTGTTTTATAAAAGAAATAGATTCAATGCTGGTATGATGTAGTCCAATAAATCTATCATAAATCAACAGGGAAATCTGTAGAAGAAAAAAAAAAAACACTACAAAAAGCTCGATTGTACTAAACTTAATTTCTTGAATCCCCTGAAGATCATGTATCATGCCTGAGGTTGATCTTCTGGGGTGGAAGGGAAGAAGTTCAGGCCGCACAACATGATTCTATGGGCTACAGGCCATAGCTCTAACACAATCTCCATGGGGTTATTCCTGTTATTCCTCTGTGCCTCCTGTTGTCGCTTTATCCATCCACAAGTCATGCCTGGTTGTGCGGTATCCAAATTTGCATAAAAGTGTGCATATGCATATGCCGATAAAGAATGACAGCTGACACCAATTAGAATGGTACAGGGAACATCCTTAAGAGTCACTTGTTACATATGTAAATGATGACACAACGCAGTACATTCCATTCCATTCTTCCCGTAGTCATATATAGATAGGGGGCGACATGTCCCATGCCCGTCTTCAAGATTTTGCACGTGCTGCACCCATTCTCTGGAACATTCTATCACGTACCATCAGGCACAATCTTAGCCTTAGCAGTTTTAAAAGTGTCCTGAAAATACATCTTCTTAGGCAGGCCTATCAAAACCCCTAATTGCTAACCTACACCTTCTATCACACAAATTTCTGTCACTCCATACACTAGATGTACTGTCATGGTGGCAGGTTCACCCAATTTTTATGTAAACCACCCCATATTTATGAAACAAGGCTGGACCATGGTAAATTCAGCACTTCTCCCCTGTTGTTCCCCCAGGCACCCTCATAGAGAAAGAAAATAAAAAAACACCAAATCTGCAAGCTGCACTCTTAAAACAGCCTGCCAGTGGCACCCAGGTTCGCATAGTATTTTTTTTCAGAAATGTTTTTTGTGCAGAACCATACGTTGTATTTGGCGTACATTGCTTTTAATCTATATGGGGAGGAAGGGGTGCCTCCATTTTGGTTTTCTGCACCACGCCCACTTTCACAGGCTGTTTTAAGAGTGCAGCTTGCAGGTTTGGTGTTTTTTTATTTTCTTTCTCTCTGGATAATGGAGGTCGGTTGACACAGTGAGAGGCCTGGATTTGGCTCTATTGAGAGGTAAAGATAGCGTAGGACTTCCCGACCTGAGATCACGTTGTAAGTTCGTGGGCAGCTTAAGCATTTTTTTATCAAAAATATGTGAACCAAGAATCTCAAATTTTTTCAGAAATGTCACCTTTGCACTAGAATGCACCTGATTTATTACCCGCAGTAGAGCGGGTTCATAAACCATGCGCATTCTATGCCTTTATTATGCGGTGAATGCCAAATTTCATGCATGTTGCCCAAAATGTTTATGATATCTAAACCTACAGATTAGGGAAAACAAGAACTAAACATCCCAGACAAGCAAGACCAAAAGCAATTTCCTCTTGGGTCTTCTTGGAAATTAAGACAAAAGATAAAACAGAATGTAGTCAGTTCATCCAGTCCATATGTAGCAGTCCATTTAAAGGAGCACGATGAAATGAAGACACAACTTTCAACCGAAATCAGCATTAGAAGACCAGCTACGCATCCAAAGGTACGTACAAAACTAAATTTTATTAGGGAAATCTTAAAAACACATTCAATCATGCATAATGAAAGTATTTTTTGATTTTTTTCCCGTTATACATTGTTGAATGCGTTTTTAAGAATTCCATAATAAAATTTAGGTTTATATATACCTTTGGCTGTGCAGCTGGTCTTCTATTTTTGGATCTACTTGTAAATTAAGAACATTTAAATCTGAAGTAACATGAAATCACTTAACCGTTTAATTCCATAACATTCCCCACCCCTATAGAAATGGGAGACTTTGCATCTAAGCTATGTCCTGTACCAACTCTCCTACCCATGGAAAGTTTGTAGGACAGGATGGGGCAGTTAGGAAGGTGCTGCAAAAGTGAAGATTATAAGATGTTTGTGTACATTTTCTGCAGAGACAAGTTGTGCTCATAGCGTCCTTCTTTAAAGTCCTCCTGTATGTTTTGCATGTAAACCTTTTTAATTAATTTCTTTCAAATAAATTTCAGTGAAAGTGGCTTTAGAACATTCACATGTGTACTGCAGAGTTTGCCGGAGGCAATATTTAATATATTCTGACAAATTAAAACTATGAAAGCCGCTACCGTGAAATCTATTCGAGAAAGGCAGAATGCCAGCATTCTGATGCCAACATTGCACTATAAAATTGTCTAGTGAGCAATGTCCATTAGAAAAACCATCTACAATACACATTCATTAAAGACTGCATTCAGGCAATGTAAAGTGTTAGGGAAATTCAGAAAGAATTTAGAAACAGGAATTCAAGGTTAGAATTCCAACCTTAAGCACTCAATACTGGAGAGTGCTGACACAGGCAGGTTTTCTCTTTAATACAAGAAATATCAGAACATTCATTTCTGAAAGTAAAACACTAAAGGCAAACAAGTGATGGTTGCTAAAAAAAAGTAACACGCAATACAACAATGACTTAGAGTGGGGCCTTATACAATCCAAACAATTAACATTTTCACTGCATTTTCTTGATGGTTCAAAGTGCTTCACTGGCTTTATGACTTAGGGACCCTTAGTTTATCTGATGACTACCTCATGAGTGTTCAGTGGGACTGGAGCTAGGAACAATAGGAAAAGTTGAAGGCATAGTTGGTATGTTTAAAGAGTTGTCAGCTAAATTATGTAATATATACAGTGCCTTGTGAAAGTATTCGGCCTCCTTGAACTTTTTAACCTTTTGCCACATTTCAGACTTCATACATAAAATAAAAAAAAATTATTTTTTTGTGAAGAATCAACAAGTGGGACACAATTGTGAAGTGGAACGAAATTGATTGGATATTTTAAACCTTTGTAAAAAATAAAAAACTGAAAAGTGGGGCATGCAAAATTATTCACCCCCTTAAGTTAATTCTTTGTAGCGCCACCTTTTGCTTCGATTACAGCTGCAAGTCGCTTGGGGTACGTCCCTATAAGTTTTGCACATCAAGAGACTGAAATTCTTGCCCATTCTTCCTTGGAAAACAGCTGGAGCTCAGTGAGGTTGGATGGAGAGTGTTTGTAAAGAGCGGTTTTCAGCTCTTTTCACAGATTCTTGATTGGATTCAGGTCTGGACTTTGACTTGGCCATTCTAACACCTGGATACGTTTATTTGTGAACCATTCCATTGTAGATTTTGCTTTATGTTTGGGATCATTGTCTTGTTGGAAGATAAATCTCCGTCCTAGTCTCAGGTCTTTTACAGACTCCAACAGGTTTTCTTCCAGAATGGTCCTGTATTTGGCTCCATCCATCATCCCATCAATTTTAACCATCTTCCCTGTCCCTGCTGAAGAAAAGCAGGCCCAAACCATGATGCTTACGACACCACGTTTGACAGTGGGAATGGTGTGTTTCAAGGGGGATGAGCTGTGTTGATTTTACGCCAAACATATCGTTTTGCATTGTGGCCAAAAAGTTTGATTTTGGTTTAATCTGAGCAGAGCACCTTCTTCCACATTTTTGGTGTCTCCCAGGTGGCTTGTGGCAAACTTTAATCAAGACTTTTTATGGATATCTTTGAGAAATGGCTTTATTCTTGCCACTCTTCCCTAAAGGCCAGATTTTTGCAGTGTACAATGATTGTTGTCCTATGGAACAGACTCTCTCCCACCTCAGCTGTAGATTTTCTGCAGTTCATCCAGAGTGATAAAGGGCCTCTTGGCTGCATCTCTGATCTGTCTTCTCCTTGTTTGAGATGAAAGTTTAGAGGGACGACCGGGTCTTGGTAGATTTGCAGTGGTCTGATACTCCTTCCATTTCAATATGATCACTTGCACAGTGCCCCTTGGAATGTTTAAAGTTTTTGAAATCTTTTTGTATCCAAATCCGGCATTAAACTTCTCCACAACAGTATCACAGACCTGCCTGGTGTGTTCCTTGGTCTTCAGGATGCTCTCTGCGCTTTAAACAGAACCCTGAGACTATCACAGAGCAGGTGCATTTATACGGAGACGATTACACACAGGTGGATTATATTTATCATCATCAGTCATTTAGGACAACATTGAGATCATTCAGAGATCCTCACTGGACTTCTGGAGTGAGTTTGCTGCACTAAAAATAAGGGGGCCGAATAATATTGCACGCCCCACTTTTCAGTTTTTTATAAGTTTAAAATATCCCAAAAATTTGGTTCCACTTCACAATTGTGTTCCACTTGTTGTTGATTCTTCACAAAAAAAGAAAAAATTTATATCTTTATGTTTGAAACCTAAAATGTGAAAAAAGGCTAAAAGGTTCAAGGGGGCCGAATACTTTCACAAGGCACTGTACCCTTGTTCACCTAGCTGGGGTCACTATTTCTCAGTTGTTTGTTGTGGTAGATAAATCAAAATAGTTTTTTTGAGTTCCTGAAACTATATTTCGGCATATTTTGTTGGCCATTTGAATTGAAATCTTGAACAACATGTGATGCTTCAGCATTGGTGAAGGTGCATATAATATCTACAATGTGGTCTTGAAAGAACATGTTGAAAACTTTGGACATAGTGATTGCGGCTTTAGTTGCGAGATCCCCTGACAATGTTGCAACGGCAAGTCACCAGGGGCAACAAACTAGTTCATTTTCTTCCTGATTTTACAATGAATTCATCTTTATAGAAATGTACATAAAAATTTTCGCTGGAGATGTAAATTTCTTCAGAATCCACTGTAAGATTGTCTTCCTCTTCAGACACATCTTCTTGTGGAATAAATTCTTCATCACATTCGCTCAAGACATCATTTAGGTCTCTTACTTAGCACTTATCCAGCATCAGAACAATGTCATCATCTGAGCTTTGTTGGCGGGACATTGCAACATTTAAAAACTTTTAAAAAGACAAGAATTAATAATCCAAATATGTAACGTAGTACACCAAGCGGGGTCCTGCCGGAACTCCAAGTGTGTTTTTATTTTTTTATGTTTTATGAAACAATTTTATATAAGTCTGATTGTCACATTTTCTAACACAGGTGGTTAGAAACGCTTGGAATCTGGATCCTCTGGGCCACTGTAAATGGTATAACTCGTGGTGGTAGCCAAAGTGCAGGACAGGGACACCGGTAAAGAGGACAGGTGGACTTGGTACAGCAATAGATAACGGCAAGCAGTAGCAGATTGGTACAACATCAGGAACAGCAGGAAATAGGTGCGCTGGATAGTTTAGGGTTAACGTAGGTACACAGGTTACTAGTCAGCAATAGCACAGCAAACAGGGGTCAGGCTTCTAAGATGATCACTAGAGATGGGCGAATTTCTCAAAAATTCGTTTCGGTCACTTCGCCGAATTTTCCGACAAAATACGTTTCGTTCCGAATTACTTCGGCACGAAACGCGTTAAAAAGCAGCTATTTTTCCAGGCTGCACAGAGCCTGCAGGGTGCTGTAGAACGATGTGCCAAGTTTAAATATGCAGAGGGAGCTTGGTTTGGTCTTCATACAATGTTTGTTTTTAGTATGACACGCCCGATGACTGCCGCCGCTCTAGAATCCCCTTCACTATAAAATTCCCTGGGCACTTAAGAGGGCAAAACTACCAAAAATACCAAGTCCC
>JAODAL010038916.1:0-38625 GCA_025379985.1 Phyllomedusa bahiana | reverse complement strand
CCCCCACCCCCCTGCTAAAGTACAAGTGATCCCTTCCGTGCACCACCATTTAACAGTACAAGTGATCCTTCCGTGCACCACCACTAACAGTACAAGTGATCCCTTCCGTGCACCACAACTGCGAAAAGTACAACTGATCCAATCCGTGCACCACCACTGCTATCATTACAAGTGATCGCTTCCGTGCACCACCACTGCTAACAGTACAAGTGATCCCTTCCGTGCACCACCACTGCTAAAAGTACAAGTGATCCCTTCCGTGCACCACCACTAACAGTACAAGTGATCACTTCCGTGCACCACCACTGCTAAAAGTACAAGTGATCACTTCCGTGCACCACCACTGCTAAAAGTACAAGTGATCACTTCCGTGCACCACCACGGCTAAAAGTACAAGTGATCCCTTCCGTGCACCACCACTGCTAAAAGTACAAGTGAATCACCTTCCGTGCACCACCACTGCTAAGTACAAGTGATAAATTCCGTGCACCACCACTTCTAACAGTACAAGTGATCACTTCCGTGCACCACCACTGCTAATAGTACAAGTGATCACTTCCGTGCACCACCACTGCTAAGAGTACAAGTGATCACTTCCGTGCACCACCACTGCTAAAAGTACAAGTGATCACTTCTGTGCACCAGCACTGCTAAAAGTACAAGTGATCACTTCCGTGCACCACCACTAACAGTACAAGTGATCCCTTCTGTGCACCAGCACTGCTAAAAGTACAAGTGATCACTTCTGTGCACCAGCACTGCTAAAAGTACAAGTGATCCCTTCCGTGCACCACCACCACTAACAGTACAAGTGATCACTTCCGTGCACCACCACTAACAGTACAAGTGATCCATTCCGTGCACCACCACTGCTAAAAGTACAAGTGATCACTTCCGTGCACCACCACTAACAGTACAAGTGATCCCTTCCGTGCACCACCACTAACAGTACAAGTGATCCCTTCCGTGCACCACCACTAACAGTACAAGTGATCACTTCCGTGCACCACCACTAACAGTACAAGTGATCACTTCCGTGCACCACCACTAACAGTACAAGTGATCCCTTCTATTCAGACGATTTCTTGGATCTCCAGTCTGAGGTTACGCACTGTGAGCTGAAGTTACTGCAGTACTCCCCACGTCCTCTGACCACACGGTGGCTTTAGACGCCACTGAAGAACTTTCGCAGTCGTTTGACTGTCACGCCCATGGTTTACACAAAGAGGCCAAACTTGTCAAAAACTAAAACCATTTGCTTTACTGAGCTGCAACTTTGACGCACTCCTGTCGCGCTGAGTGGAGACGGTTTAGGTGATATTTTCCAGCCGCTGCCTTTGAGTGGCACCGACACGTGAATATACCATGTCTAATGTCAGCATCTATCAGCGAGATTCACGTGGCCGTGCAAAATCACATAAAACGCATAAAAGCGAGCGTAAACCTCGGCCCGTGAGCAGAGGATGATGGGAATTTACCGCATAAAACTTTCAATTACATTTCTGCTCAGTTGCCAAGAATCTAACTTCGTCTCCAAGCAACACTAACTTTTCTATGCGGAGAGCGGGAATATTGGATAATATCAATGATTATGGGGTGCCAGCCCCCCCCCCCGCCCCCACCCCCACCCACACACCCTCCCAGCGACAATGGATGACAACCTATTCAATACAATGCTATGGGGTGGTCACTGCGGCTTGATGTCACTGAAGTGCTGCAAGTGGCGCGTGGGCCGGCAACAAAGTCAAGGATTAAGAGTCTTATAATGTCAGACCTGGGAGCAACCGCTTCACATGACTGAAAAGCAGGCACGCAGGGCGACACCGCGGCCAAACCGACCGGGCCGGAGGGCCTCCCGGAGAGGGGAATGGTGCAAACTCCAAAGAGTCAGGAAGGAGGCGAGTGAATCGGAAAGATAAACCCTGGATTCGAGGCGCCGCACACCCAAGAGGGGGAGGGGCTTCTCTACATAAAAGGTTTTGATGATATTACAGGTGTAGGCAGTCTCCAGTGATCGCCGGAGCTGCCCTGCGACTGACCAGCTGCTATCATCACTAGACGCACTAGATGGCCATACAATCCCCAGACAATGACCAGGGCTGGAGGAGGACAGGCCGCCCATTCACACCAATGCTCTTATTAGTAGCTCTCTGCTTCGGATGACAGAGGGAGATGGGGGTTCTTCCATCATTATAGGATACGTCATCTTCCATGTCTATAGGGCCCTATATGTGGGTCAACTTCCATGTCTATAGTGCCCATGCACAGGAGTGATCTTCCACGCTTATAGGGTCCATAAATGGGGGTCATCTTCCATGTCTATAAGACCCATGCACAGGTGTCATCTTCCATGTCTATAAGGCCCATGCACGGGGGTCATCTTCCATGTCTATAAGGCCCATGCACAGGTGTCATCTTCCATGTGTATAAGGCCCATGCACGGGGGTCATCTTCCATGTGTATAAGGCCCATGCACGGGGGTCATCTTCCATGTCTATAAGGTCCATGCACGGGGGTCATCTTCCATGTCTATAGGACTCTATATGGGGGTCATCTTCCTTGTCTATAGGGCCCATATACAGGGGTCATCTTTCATTTCTATAGGGCACTATATGGGGTCATCTTCCGTGTCTATAGGGCCCATATACGGGGTCATCTTTCATGTCTATAGGGCCCATATACGGGAGTCATCTTCCATGTCTATCAGGCCCATAAACGGGAGTCATCTTCCATGTCTATAGGACTCTATATGGGGGTCATCTTCCATGTCTATAAGGTCCATGCACGGGGGTCATCTTCCTTGTCTATAGGGCCCATATACAGGGGTCATCTTTCATTTCTATAGGGCACTATATGGGGTCATCTTCCGTGTCTATAGGGCCCATATAAGGGGTCATCTTTCTTGTCTATAGGGCCCATATACGGGAGTCATCTTCCATGTCTATCAGGCCCATGCACATGGGTCATCTTCCAGGATTATAGGGCACATGGGCAGGGTTGTCTTTTTGAGACAGTCCCTTTAAAGCTTTCCTTAGGTGGAAGACATTGCTAGAAACCTGCTGCTTATAGAAAAAGTCTCAAAATAGTGAATCATTGCAATAAAAATGACTGCAGGGTTCCTGGATACTTCATACGCAGATCATTCTCTCACTCTGCCACCTTGTGGTGACCCAGCAAATCGTACCAGACATAAGAGGCTTAGATACAAGGAAGACTGTATGGGCTTAGGTACATCGGCTCCGAATTCTGTACCGCACATGATGAGCTAAGATGCAACAGATCTTTGCTACGTATGACTGGCTTAGATATAGTGACTCCAAATTCTATATCAGACTTAGGTACAGCGGGGCTGAAGCACATGGGAGGCTTAGATACAGTAACTCCGCTGTACGAAATGGGTTTAATATATGGTAAAATCTTAGAAATATCGGTACTGAACAGTGAAAAGGTTTTCTATGCGCACACTGCATACATTCCGTTATATGGGATATCTGCAGCAGATTGTCATAGCCTTAAACATTATACAATCACCTAATGACTAATTGCAAAGATTTTTTTAGATGTCGATGATAATTTAGAGCAAATTAAAGAGCAAAATTTATGGTGTCAAATCTCTGCAGCAATGATGAGGCAATATGTCACCTCATTTATTTCTACGGGCAATCTGTAAATTGGTGACTTTCATACAACTCAATAAAACCAGAACAAATAAAATGTTAAATAAAAAGGGGGAAAAAAAAATTCTGAACAAGGTTTGTACCTGATAAACATGGCTGCCAAACGCCAAGCGAAATGATCAACCGTCCACATAATGCCTGACACGGAAGCTTCAGGTCAAATAGTTAAAAGATGTGGTTGGTGGAAGGGAGGGGATACTGAATGTTTCTCCATCTAACATGTCTACCAAATTGGGTGCCTCGACTTTCGTTTTAGCATATCTGGATCTCAACTTTGCTCCGATGTGTTATGTTCGGTTATGCCTTGTTTATAGAAGTCATTACTAACTTTATGTGGAGTCTTAAATGACTATACCTTACAAAATGCATGTCAATATAAGATGCTTAGCTCACTGTATGTACAATCTTGAGATGATATGTTTATAGTCTCTATAACATTTGTGACGATATGTTATGTTATTTAAAAAAATTATAAAAGAATAAACATTTTCATGATAATGCATGACACAGCGCTCAGTTAGATGCATCCTGCAACACAAGGACTGCAAAAGGTGCAACTGTGGTCTCTATGATTCAGATGACAGGAACGACAGCACATACTGATCCATTCTAACCATCAAACGTGACAACAGTGCAAATAGAGCCCAAAATTAATGTTTAAGCTGCTTTTTAATTACTATATGTACTGCCCCCTATGTACAAGAATATAGCTGCTATAATACTTCCCCCTATGTACAAGAATCTAACTACTATAATACAGCCCCCTAAGTACAAGAATATAACTGCTATAATCATGCCCCCTATGAACAATAATATAGATGCTATAATACTTCCCCTATGTACAAGAATATAGCTGCTATAATACTGACCCCTATGTACACGAATATAACTGATATAATACTTCACCCTATGTACAAGAATATAACTGATATAATACTGCCCCCTATGTACAAGAATATAACTGATATAATACTGCCCCCTATGTATAAGAATATAACTACTATAATACTGCTCCCTATGTACAAGAATATAACTACTATAATACTGCCCCCTATGTACAAGAATATAGCTGCTATAATACTGCCCCCTATGTACAAGAATATAGCTGCTATAATACTGCCCCCTATGTACAAGAATATAACTGCTATAATACTGCCCCCTATGTATAAGAATATAACTGCTATAATACTGCCCCCTATGTACAAGAATATAGCTGCTACAATACTGCCTCCTATGTACAAGAATATAGCTGCTACAATACTGCCTCCTATGTACAAGAATATAACTACTATAATACTGCCTCCTATGTACAAGAATATAACTACTATAATACTGCTCCTATGTATAGATTATAACTACTATAATACTGCTCCTATGTACAAGAATATAACTACTATAATACTGCTCCCTATGTACAAGAATATAACTACTATAATACTGCTCCTATGTACAAGAATATAACTACTATAATACTGCTTCCTATGTACAAGAATATAACTACTATAATACTGCCCTATGTACAAGAATATAACTACTATAATACTGCTCCTATGTACAAGAATATAACTACTATAATACTGCTCATTTGTACAAGAATATAACTACTATAATACTGCCCCTATGTACAAGAATATAACTACTATAATACTGCCCCCTATGTACAAGAATATAACTACTATAATACTGCCCCCTATGTACAAGAATATAACTACTATAATACTGCCCCCTATGTACAAGAATATAGCTACTATAATACTGCCCCCTATGTACAAGAATATAACTGCTATAATACTGCCCCCTATGTATAAGAATATAACTACTATAATACTGCCCCCTATGTACAAGAATATAGCTGCTACAATACTGCCTCCTATGTACAAGAATATAACTACTATAATACTGCCCCCTATGTACAAGAATATAACTACTATAATACTGCTCCTATGTACAAGAAAATAACTACTATAATACTGCTCCTATGTACAAGAATATAACTACTATAATACTGCTCCTATGTACAAGAATATAACTACTATAATACTGCTTCTATGTACAAGAATATCTATTTACAAGAATATAACTACTATAATACTGCTCCTATGTACAAGAATATAACTACTATAATACTGCTCCCTATGTACAAGAATATAACTACTATAATACTGCTCCCTATGTACAAGAATATAACTACTATAATACTGCTCCCTATGTACAAGAATATAACTACTATAATACTGCCCCCTATGTACAAGAATATAACTACTATAATACTGCTCTCTATGTACAAGAATATAACTGCTATAATACTGCCCCCTATGTACAAGAATATAACTACTATAATACTTCCTCCTATGTACAAGAATATAACTACTATAATACTGCCCCCTATGTACAAGAATATAACTACTATAATACTGCCCCCTATGTACAAGAATATAACTACTATAATACTGTCCCCTATGTATAAGAATATAACTACTATAATACTGCTCCTATGTACAAGAATATAACTACTATAATAATGCCCCCTATGTACAAGAATATAACTACTATAATACTGCTCCCTATGTACAAGAATATAACTACTATAATACTGCTCCCTATGTACAAGAATATAACTACTATAATACTGCCCCTATGTACAAGAATATAACTACTATAATACTGCCTCCTATGTATAAGAATATAACTACTATAATACTGCCCCCTATGTACAAGAATATAACTACTATAATACTGCCCCCTATGTACAAGAATATAACTACTATAATACTGTCCCCTATGTATAAGAATATAACTACTATAATACTGCTCCCTATGTACAAGAATATAACTACTATAATAATGCCCCTATGTACAAGAATATAACTACTATAATACTGCTCCTATGTACAAGAATATAACTACTATAATACTGCTCCCTATGTACAAGAATATAACTACTATAATACTGCCCCTATGTACAAGGATATAACTACTATAATACTGCCTCCTATGTACAAGAATATAACTAATATAATACTGCCCCCTATGTACAAGAATATAACTACTATAATACTGCCCCTATGTACAAGAATATAACTACTATAATAATGCCTCCTATGTACAAGAATATAACTACTATAATACTGCCCCTATGTACAAGAATATAACTACTATAATACTGCCCCTATGTACAAGAATATAACTACTATAATAATGCCTCCTATGTCAAGGTTTCCGCACCCTACACTCAACAGAAACTGCTCTAACTAAAGTCTCCAATGATCTCCTCACTGCTAAATCTCAGGGTAACTACTCATTGCTGCTTCTCTTGGATCTCTCTGCAGCATTTGACACTGTGGATCACCATCTTCTCCTCAGCATGCTCAGCACCATTGGCATCCAGGACACCGATCACGATTGGTTCTCTACATACAGCTCTGACCGCACCTTCAGTGTCTCATTTGCTGGTTCTACCTCCTCTCCTCTTCCTCTTGCTGTCGGGGTTCCTCAGGGATCAGTTCTAGGTCCTCTCCTCTTTTCACTCTACACAGCCCCCATTGGACAAACCATCAGTAGATTTGGCTTCCAGTACCATCTCTATGTGGATGACACCCAATTATACATCTCCTCCCGAGACATCACTCCTGCCCTGCTACAAAACACCAGTGACTGTCTGTCCGCTGTCTCTGACATCATGTCCTCTCTCCATCTGAAACTAAACCTCACTAAGACTGAACTTCTAGTCATCCCACCATCTACTAACCGACCTCACCCTGCTATTTCTGTCTCAGTGTGTGGCACCACCATAACTCCTAGGCAGCAGGCCCGCTGTCTTGGGGATATACTAGACTCAGATCTGTCTTTCACCCCCTATATCCAATCCCTTGCCCGCTCCTGTCACCTGCACCTCAAGAACATCTCCAGAATCCGTCCTTTTCTCACTGTGGAAACAACTCAAACTCTCATTGTTGCTCTTATTCATTCTCGTCTCGACTACTGTAACTCCTTGCTTATCGGTCTCCCCCTCTGTGTAAACTCACCCCTCTCCAATCTGTCCTGAATGCAGCAGCCAGGCTTGTCTTTCTCTCCAGCCGCTATACTGATGCCTCTACCCTGTGTCAGTCACTGCACTGGTTGCCTATTCAGTACAGGATACAACATAAACTAATCACTCTCACCCATAAAGCTCTCCACAATGCTGCACCCCCCTACATCTCCTCCCTCATCTCTGTCTACCGCCCTACCCGAGCTCTCCGCTCTGCTGATGATATCAGACTACATTCCTCAATCATCCGAACCTCCCATGCCCGCCTACAAGATTTCACACGTGCGGCACCAATTCTCTGGAACATGCTACCACGGGCGATCAGGCACATTCACAACCCTCACAGCTTTAAGAGGGCCCTGAAAATACATCTTCTCACTCTGGCCTACCAGAATCCCTCATGCTAACCCCCCCCCCCCCTTCCCCTCACATTCCCTAGCGCACTCTACTCATATTCGGCACTTAACTGCATATAGATGTACTGTTTGGGTGGCAGGTTCATCCGAATTCTACGTATAACAACCCCATATTTGTGCAGGAAGAATAAAAAAAAAGGGGGGAGAGAGATGGCGCTCTATGTGAAGATCCGTCTATAGCAGTTTAAAAAACACTTGAAATAATTATTAGGGTGCTCACCTTTGGTCGTTGTGCAAAGTATTTTAGAGGCACAACACTCATATGAATATTACATAGGCTCTGTCTGAGCCTCGAGAAAACGGCAGCCGCTTAGTCCTCTCCTCCGAATAATTATTAGGGGGGAGAGAGATGGCGCTCATATTTATGTCACATGGCTGGACCACTGTAAATCTAGCACTTCTTGCCCTTCGTCTCTCCCGTACACCCTAATAGACTGTAAGCTCTTGCGAGCAGGGCCCTCTCACCTTGTGTCTCATCCGTAAGTAGCTTTTCATTGTGCAATGTATTGCTTTTGTCTGTATCTACACCCTCCAAATTGTACAGTGCTACGGAATATGTTGGCGCTATATAAATAAAGATTATTATTTTATTTTTAAAGAAAAAACTGCTAAAAATACGGGCCCCTTTTTACAAGAATAAAAACTACTATAAAACTGTCCAATTTCCCAAGAAAAATAACTGCTTATGAAAAAGGGCCCCCTTGTAAAAGAATTTAACTACTAAAATATTTGGCCCCCCCCCCCCCAAAAGGGTAAAGAATAAAACCCCTACAATAATATGCCCCTATGTAAAAATTTTAAAAAACTGCAAATAATCCCTCGCTTCCCTTTTTGTTACCAAGTATAAAAAAAACCGGGCAAATTAATCCCTGCCCCCCAAATGTAAAAAAGAAAGGGGGGCCCCCCAAAAAAACCCTTGGGGAAAGGGTTACAAACCGTTGGAAATTCCCGAAATGGGGCCCAATGGAAAAAAAAAGGGGGCCCCGGAAAGCCCTGGCCCCTTTAAATTTTTTCCAGGGGGCAGAGGGGGACCGGCGGCGCGGAAAACCAAAAAAACCGGGCCTCCCCCTTTGGGCCCACAGTGTGGGCCCCAATAGTTTCGGGGGGAACCCGGCCGCCCCCCCCCCACCCTCCCCCCCCCTTTGCCCCGGGGGGTTCGCGGTTCCCCGGGGGGGGGATATTTTGGAAAGGGGGGGGGGGGGGGGCCCTGCCCCCGAGCGCCCAGAAAACCGCCCCGTGAGTTGGGGCTAATTTTTCCCCCGGGCCCCCCGGGGGCCCTTGCGCGGGGGGTCAGGGAGCGCAGCGCCACTAGCGCTGGCGCCCCGTGTTTCTCCCCGGCAGGCTGAAGGGTTTTGGGCCTTCAGTTTTCCGGGCGCCGGCCCCTACTGCGGGAAAAAAGGGGGGGCGGGGGTTCCCGTCCTTCCCCCGCGCCGCCTATGCGGACGGCAGGAGCCGGCGGCCCCTCGGAGCGGCGGGAACCGGGGCTCAGGTAAGGGGACTGATTTTTTTTTTTTTTTAATATACTAAAGGGAAACTGCTGCCTATAAATAAAGGGGGTCCCTGGCGCTGCCTATCTCAAAGGGGCCCCTGGCCTGCCTTTTCATTTAAAGGGGGTCCCCTGGCCCCCCTATCACAAAAAGGGGGTCCCGGCGCTGCCTATCATAAAGGGGGTTGTCGCGGGCCTTCCCCAAAGGGGGTCCCTGGGCCGCTGTAAACAAAAGGGGGGGCCCTTTGCCCCTTCCCTATCTCAAAAGGGGGCCCCTGGCGGGGCCAAACACTAAAGGGGGTTTCCCCTGGCGTTTGGCCTATCCCCCAAAGGGGGGCCCCCTGGCGTTGCCAATCTCAAAAAGGGGGCCCCGGCGCCGGGCCTACCCATTTTTAAAAGGGGGCCCCGGCGCTCCCTATCACTAAAAGGGGGGTCCCTGGGGGCCCCAAAATCCTTAAAAAGGGGGTCCCTGGGGGCGGGGCCCAAAAAAACTAAAGGGGGCCCCCGGGCCCGGCCTATCTCTAATGGGGGCCCTTTTGGGCTGCCTATCTCAAAAAGGGGGGTCCCTGGCGCTGGCCAAATCAAAAAAAAGGGGGGTTCCCTGGGGCGTTGAAATCTAAAAAGGAAAGGGCCCCCCGACCCCCACCAAACCTGAAAAGGGGGGCCCCGACTCCACCAAAACCTTTTTAAAAGGAGGGCCCCGACCCCACCTAACCGAAAAGGAGGGCCCCACTCCCCCAAACCTGAAAAAGGAGGGCCCCGACTCCACCTAACCTGTAAAGGGGGCCCCCCCCGACTCCCCCTAACCTGAAAAGGAAAGGGGCCCCCGACCCCAAAACCTAACCTGTAAAGGAGGGCCCCAAAACTCCCCCTTTAAACCCGAAAAGGGAAAGGGCCCCGATTTCCCCAACCTGAAAGGGGGGGGGCCCGGGAAATCCACCTAACCGGGAAAAAAAGGAGGGCCCGACCCCAAACCCAAACCTGTAAAGGAGGGCCCCGACTCCCAAAATTTTTGTAAAGGGGGGGCCCCCGGGGCCCCACCAAACCTTGTAAAAGGGGGGCCCCAAACTCCCCCAAAACCTGTAAAGGAGGGCCCCCGGACTCCACCAAACCTGAAAAGGGGGGGGCCCCGACTCCCCCCAAACCTGTAAAGGGGGGCCCCAAATCCCTTTAACCTGAAAGGGGGGGGGGCCCCCGACTCCACCTAACCTTTTAAAGGGGGGCCCGCTCCCACCAAACCCCTGAAAAGGGGGGCCCCCCGAACCCCAAACCAAACCTTTAAAGGAAGGGCCCCCGATTTAAACCCCCTAACCTGTAAAGGGGGGCCCCGAACTCCCCTAACCTGTAAAGGGGGGCCCCCGACCCCAAACCCAACTTAAAAAAGGGGGGCCCCGAACCCCAAATTTAACCGAAAAGGGAAAGGCCCCCCGCCCTCCACCAAACCCTGTAAAGGGGGGGCCCCCCGACCCCAAACAAACCGTAAAGGAGGGCCCCTGACTCCCCAAAACCCCGGGTAAAGGGGGGCCCCCCGATTTCCACAAACCGGGTAAAAGGGGGGCCCCAAATTCCACCTAACCTGAAAAAGGGGGCCCCCGACCCCAAAAAAAAACCCCTGAAAAGGGAAAGGGCCCCGACTCCCCCCAAACCCCTGAAAAAGGGGGGGGCCCCGACTCCCCCTAACCGGTAAAAGGAGGCCCCGACTCCACCAACCTGTAAAGGGGGGGCCCCCAAACCTCCACCAAAACCTGTAAAGGGGGGCCCCCGACTCCCCTAACCTGAAAAGGAGGGGCCCCCGATTTCCATAACCTTTTAAAAGGGGGGCCCCCGACCCACCTAACCTGAAAAGGGGGGGCCCCCGCCTCCCCCTAACCTGTAAAGGAGGGCCCGTCTCCCCAAACCCTGAAAGGGGGGCCCCCGACCCCACCAAATTTGTAAAGGGAAAGGGGCCCCGATTCCACCAAACCCGAAAAGGGAGGGCCCCGACTCCCCCAAAACCTTTTAAAGGGGGCCCCGTAACTCCACCTAACCGAAAAGGAGGGCCCCGACCCCCCAAACCCTGTAAAGGAGGGCCCCGATTTTCCACCAAACCCTGAAAAAAGGGAGGGCCCCGATTTAAACCTACCTTTTGTAAAGGAGGGGCCCCCGGACTCCACCTAACCTGAAAAAGGAGGGCCCCGACTCCCCCTAACCGAAAAGGAGGGCCCTTTCCGACCCAAACCCTAACCTGTAAAGGAGGGCCCCGACTCCCTTAACCGAAAAAGGGGGGGCCCCCCCCGACTCCCCCCAACCCTTTAAAAGGGGGGCCCCCCCCACCCCCAAACCCTGAAAAAGGAAAGGGCCCATCCCCTATCCACCCCTTTGGGGGCCCCCGCCCCCGCCCACCTAACCGGTAAAGAGGGCCCCGATTTCCCCCAAAACCTGTAAAGGGGGGCCCCCGACCCCATTTAACCTGTAAAGGGGGGCCCCGACTAAAAGCCCCAACCCTGTAAAAGGAAGGGCCCCGACTCCACCTAAATTTTTTAAAAGGGGGGCCCCCAAACTCCACCTAAACCTGTAAAGGGGGGCCCCCGATTTCCACCCAAAACCTGAAAGGGGGCCCCCCCCCGGAACCCCAACCTAACCCTTTTAAAGGGGGGCCCCCCGACTCCACCAAACCCTGAAAAAGGGGGGCCCCGGGATTTCCACCTTAACCTTTTAAAGGGGGCCCCGACTCAACCCCAAAACCGTAAAGGGGGGTCCCCACTCCCCCTTTAACCCCTGTAAAGGGGGGCCCCCTTTTAGACCCCACCAACCTTTTTAAAGGGGGGCCCCCGATTTTTCCACCTAACCTGTAAAGGGGGCCCCCGACCCCCCTAACCTGAAAAGGAGGCCCCCCGGACTCCACCAAACCCTTTAAAAAGGGGGCCCCCGACCCCAAACCAAACCTGAAAAAAGGGGGGGCCCCCGACCCCCCTTTAACCTTTTAAAAGGAGGGCCCCCGACTCCACCTAACCTGAAAAGGAGGGGCCCCAACTCCAAAAACCCTGAAAAGGGGGGCCCCCCGACTCCCCCTAACCGTAAAGGGGGGCCCCGATCCCCCCAAACCTGTAAAGGGGGGGGCCCCCGGGATTTCCACCTAACCGTAAAGGGGGCCCCGACTCCACCAAACCTGTAAAAGGAGGGGCCCCGACTCCCCCCTAACCGTAAAGGGGGGCCCCCCGCTCCCCCTAACCTGTAAAGGGGGGGCCCCCCCAAACTCCCCCAAACCCTGTAAAGGAGGGCCCCCGATTTTCCCCCAAAAAACCTGAAAAGGGGGGGGCCCCGGGACTCCCCCAAAAAATGAAAAGGGGGGCCCCGACTCCCCCAAAAACCGTAAAGGGGGGGCCCCCGACTCCCCCCAAACCCTTTAAAAGGGAAAGGGCCCCCGGGGACCCCAAACCAAACCCGTAAAGGGGGGGCCCCGACTCCACCTAAACCTGAAAAAGGAGGGCCCCGCCCTCCCCCAAACCTGTAAAGGGGGGCCCCCAAACTCCACCAAAACCCTGAAAAGGAGGGCCCCGACCCCAACCAAAACCTGAAAAGGGGGGGCCCCCGACCCTCCCCAAAACCGGAAAGGAGGGCCCCCCGGATTTCCAAACTAACCCTTGTAAAGGGGGGGGCCCCCGACCCCACCAAACCCTTTTAAAGGGGGGCCCCGGGACCCACCTAACCTGTAAAGGAGGGCCCCGATTTTCCCCCCCTAACCCCCAAAAAGGAGGGCCCCGAACCAAACCAAACCCTTTTAAAGGGGGGGGCCCCCAAACTCCACCCCCCCTGAAAAGGGAGGGGCCCCGACCCACCTAACCTGTAAAGGATGGCCCGATTTCCACCTAACCGTAAAGGGGGGCCCCACCCCCACCTAACCTCTAAAGGGGGCCCCGATTTCCCACCTAACCTCTAAAGGGGGGCCCCCGACTCCCCCCAAACCTCAAAAGGGGGGGCCCCGACCCCACCTAAACCTCTAAAAGGGGGGGCCCCGACCCCACCAAACCTCAAAAGGGGGGGCCCGGACTCCCCCTAACCTTAAGGGGGGGCCCCGGGACTTACCTTAACCTCAAAAAGGACCCCCCCCCCACTCCCCCTAACCTCAAAAGGATGGGGGGACCCCACCAAACCCTGAAAAGGGGGGGGCCCGATCCCCCCCTAACCGGTAGGGGGGGGCCCCCAAACCCCCAACCAAACCCTTGTAAAGGGGGGCCCCCGACTCCCCCTAACCCTGAAGGGGGGCCCTGACTCCACCAAAACCCCCCTAAAGGGGAGGGCCCCTGACTCCCCCAAACCCCCTTTGGAAGGGAAAAGGGCCCTTGACTCCCCCTAACCCCTTAAAGGGGGGGCCCCTTTGCCCCCTAAAAAATTTAAAGGGACTCATGGCTGGAAACCCCAACCAACCAAACCTTTGGGGTGGCCTACCCAATTACCCCGGGCGGGGGTATACCTCCCAAAAATTGGGGCCCAATCTAATTACCGGGGCCCCTTTTCCCCCTTTTCCCCTCCCAAAGGGTTTAATAAAATTGTTAGGGGAGCGGGCCCATAGTTTTTGCATTATCTCCGGGGGGGAAAGTTTCTTCCCCCCCCCCCAACCCCCTCGGGGTTCCCAAGGCCTCAAGAAAATGGCTTGTCCCCGGGCCCTCTCCCCCCCCCGGGGGTTATTTTGAAACAAAGGGGGGGAATAGGAAAAGAAAGTTTTAAAAAAATTGGGGTTTTCTAGATATTTTGGGCGTGAAATTTTTTTGAAAGGGAGAGTGGTTCCGGGACAACCCCTTAGGGGCGGTTTTGGAACGGAGGCCAAAGGGAAAAGGGAATAAGAACGCCCCAATGAGAGAAGGGAACGACTCCTCAAAAAGGGACGTCCCCGGTTGATTTCCTTTTGGATTTCAGGGGTTTATTTTGCTTCTAAATTTGGGACCCAGTGGGGTTTTCCCACTGTAATGTCCCCCTTAAAGTTTGGTTTCTAACCTCTATGGGGGCCCCTAGGGGTGGGGGGTGTTTTAATTTTACCCCCTGGCTGGTGTTGGGAAAGGTCCCTTTATTTTTTGCTGGTGTTTATTTTAGAGGGTGGCGAATGCGTCCCAAAGGGGAAAAATGGAGGGGGAAATTTTTATTTTGGGTGGAGGGGGAAAATTGTATGTGGGGGGAAAGGGGGATATTTGTATGGGGTGGGGGGGGGATATTTATGGGGGTGGAGGGGGGGTTTATATTTTTAGGGGGGGTGGGGGGGGGTTTTGAAAGTGGGGGGGGGGGAAATATTGAATGCGGGCGGAGGGGGGGATATTGTATGTGGGTGGAGGGGAAAATTGAATTTGGGTGGAGGGGGATATTTTATGCGGGTGGGGGGGGGTTAAAATGTTATTTGGGTGGAGGGGCATATTTGTATGGGGGGGAAAGGGGGATTTTAAAATTGGTGGGGTGGGGGTGGATTGAAATGTGGGCGGGGGGGTTTTTATTGTATGGGGGCCCCCGGAGGGGGAATTTTAGGGGGGGCCGGAGGGGGGGATTTGAAAGCGGGCGGAGGGGGTATTTATGCGGGCGGGAGGGGGATATTGTATTGGGTGGAGGGGGATAGGTTTTGGGGGTGGGGGGGAAAATTGGGTAGTGGGGGAGGGGATTTTTGGTTTTGGGGGGTTTTGGAGGGGGATATTTTTTATGTGGGGGGGGGGGATATTGTATGTGGGTGGGGGGGGGATTTTTAAAAAGGGGGGGAGGGGGGGGGGAAAATTTTTATGTGGGTGGAGGGGATATTGTTTTGGGGGGCGGGGGGGGAATTTTGAAAATGCGGGGGGAGGGGGATTTTGTTTGCGGGGGGAAGGGGGGATATTGTTTTGCGGCGGGGGGGGTTTTTTTAAATGCGGGGCGGAGGGGGATATTTTTTGGGGGCGGGGGGGGGATTTTTGTATGCGGGCGGGGGGGGGATATTGTTTTGCGGGGGGGGGGAATTTAAAATGCGGTGGGGGGGGGAAATTTGGTATCGGTGGAGGGGGGATTTTGGAATGCGGCGGGGGGGGGATATTGTAGGCGGGCGGAGGGGGATTTGAAATGCGGGTGAGGGGGAAATTGAATGCGGAGGGTGGGGGGGTTTAAAAAAGGGGGGAGGTGGGGAAATTTTTAGGGCGGGTGGGGGGGGGAAAATTTTGCGGGTGGAGGGGGATTTTAAAAATGCGGGTGGAGGGGGATATTGAATCGGGGGAGGGGGGATATTGAAATGGGGGGCCGGGGGGGAAATTTTGGGGGGTATGGGGGCGGAGGGAAATTTTGAAAATGGGCGGGGAGGGGGATATTGAAATGCGGCGAAGGGGGAAAATTGAAATGCGGGCGGGGGGGATAGTGAAATGCGGGCGGGGGGGATAGTTTTATGCGGGCGGAGGGGTAAGTGAAATCGGGCGGGGGGATAGTTATCGGGGGGAAAGGGGGTTTAGTTTTAAGGCGGGGGGAAGGGGGATAGTGTATGGGGGGCGGGGGGGAAAATTTTGTATGCGGGCGGAGGGGGAAAATTGTATGGGGGTTGGAGGGGATTTTTGTATCGGGGGGAAGGGGGAATATTTTTTATGTGGGGGGGGGGATGTGTAATTTGGGGTGGGGGATTTTGTATGCGGTGGAGGGGATTTTTTATGGGGGTTGGGGGGATTTTGAATGAAAGGGGGAGGGGATATTGGGAAAATTTGGGGGAGGGGAATTTTTGTATTGGGTTTGGGGGGGGAATATTGAAATTGGGGGTGGAGGGGGAAATGGATGGAGCATTTACCCTTTGCCCTATAAATGTGTGAGAGGGACAGATTTGGACTCACTTCTTTTGGGTACTCCCACAAAACAGTTTTTTTTTTTGCACACTTATTATTTTGGTAAAATGGGCGCTTTTAAATTTGTCCTAGAGGCCATTTTTTTTGGGGGGGGGGGGGGTGTGGGTTTTCTGGGGGGGGGGTTTAGGGGGGGGGGGGGGGCCCCGGTTCTTCAGCGTAGGGGGCCCTAAAAATTTCCTGTTGGCGGCCCTGGTACAAGAATATAACGTTTAATAAAAACTCCCCCCTATTTAAAAAGAAAATATAACTGCTAAAAATACAACCCCCCCTTTTAAAGTACAAAAATTTAACTACAATAATACGCCCTATGAAAAAAATTTAAAACTACTATAATATTTTGGGGCCCTATGAAAAAAAAAAATAACAACTAAAAAAATTTGCACCCAATGCCCAAAGAATAAAAACACTAAAAAAATACTGCCCCCCTATTTACAAGAATATTAACTGCTAAAATACTGGCCCCCTATGTACAAGAAATAACTCCCTAAAAAAGGGCCCCCAAGGGTTACAAGAATATAAATGCTAAAATACTGCCCCCCTATTACAAGAAATATAACTCCCTTATAATATCCCCCCCCTAGCCCCAAAATTATAACTGCTAAAAATACTCCCCCCTTTGTACAAAAAGAAAAACTTGCTATAAAAATGCCCCTTGTAAAAATTAAAAAAAAAAAATAACCCTCTCCCCCCAAATGTAAAAGAATAAAACTACAATTTAAAAAAACTGCCCCCCAAAAGGGTAAAATGAAATAAAAACTACTAAATACTGCTCCCCAGGGTTTAAAAAAGGGTTTATAATTTGTCACTAAGGCTTTTGTTCCCCAACGGCTGATTTCAGAACTTATTCAATTTCCGGATTTTCCGACGTAAATACTTTCCAAAATCATTTTGAAAATAAGCTTCCCCTAAGGCCTCGTTCACAGGCTTATTTCGCCGCGTTTTTTGCCGACGGATTGACGATCGCCCAACCCGTGGGAAAATTTTCAGTTCAAAAAAAGTCAAAAGCCTTTTTTCAAATTTGATTTAAATTTAGAAAATACGGGTTTTTTCCTTCCCTATTTTTTTTTTGGGGAGGGGTTTTCTTTTTTTTTAAAAATTTTAAAAATTTTGATTAAACTAAAGGGGGGTAGTTCTTTTCCCCCGATTTTTCCGACCGGAAAAATTTAAAAGAAACCCGGAAAAATTCTAACCTTCCCGCCCCCGCGAAAAACAAAATGTCTATTTTTTTTTAAAAATTTAATTTAACCGGAAAAGTATTTTTTTCCCACCTTTGTTTTTTTAAGGGTGCCCCCCCCAAAAAAATTAAAATAACCCAAAACCCCTTATTTAAACTTTTTTCCCTAAATTTTTTAAAACGGGTTTTAAAATCCCGTGGGGCCCTTTTTCCGAAAAATTTGGGGGTTTTCTCTAAATTAACCGGGGAAATAGCCCCTAATTTCACAAAAAATTTACGAAAATCCCCGGGTTATGCAAAAGAATTAAAATTTTAAAAATATGACAACTTTTAAAAGGAATTTTTTTAATATTTTAATAATTTGGTTTCCCTAGCCGTTTCAAATTTAAAATTTCCCGCCCCTTTTTAAAATGAATAAACCACTTAAAGCGCTCATTGAAAAACGCCTTAAATCCCCTCCCGCCCTTTTGTCCAAAAATATCAACTAAAATCCCGCTCCCTATGCCCCCGGGAAAAAATACTATAATACTTTTCCCCCTATGCACAAAAAATTTAAATACTATAATAACCCCTTTTTAACAAAAATTTCTATAATTTTTTCCCAAAAAAAATTAAAAAAAATTTAAATGCTCCCCTATGACAAAAATTTTATAACAAAAAACCCCCAAAAAATAAAATTCTTAAATATTTCCCCCCCTATGCCAAAAGGGAAAATAACTACAAAAATAGGGCCCCCCTATGTAAAAGAAATAAAAACTACTAAAAACTGCCCCCTATTTTAAAAAGAATAAAACTACTAAAAATCCCGCCCGCCTATGTCCCAAAAAATATAAACTATAATACCCCCCCATGATCAACAAAATTTAACCAAACTATAATACCCCCCCCCCTTCATGCACAAGAATATAACTCCCTATAATCCCTCCCCCCTTATGTACAAGAATATAATTTTACTAAATAACTTATGCCCCCTTATCCAAGAATAAACCAACTAAAATACCCGCTCCCTTTTTTCACAAAGAATCATAAAATTCACTATAATCCACCCCCCAAATTCCCCAAGAAAATAACTCAAATAATTGCCCCTATGCAAAAAAACAAATCCCCCCCCCAAACCCTTAAAAAATAAAACTTATAATCGGAACCCTATGAAAAAAGAAAAAAACTACTTAAATAGGCTCCCAAATGTCCCAAGAAAAAAAACTACTATAATCCCGCCCCCCTTGTACAAAAATTTAATAATTTACAAAATCCCGCCCCCTATGAAAAAGGAATAAAAAACAACTATAATCCGCCCCCTATGACAAGAAATTAACTACTCTAAAATCGCCCCCATGAACAAAAATTTATAACTACAATAAAAACCCCCCCCCTATGCGGTATGCAAGAATTTTTAAACAAAATTTTTAAATAAGCCTCCCTAAATTTTTACAAAAAAAACCCCCCAAAATTTTTCCCCCATCCCTAAAATTAAACTCCTTTTTCCTTGCCCCTTTAATCACCCAAAATTTATCCCTTTTTTGCTTAATCCTTCTCCTCTAATAACCCAAAATTTTAACTATTTTTAATATTTTTTTTTACAATTAAATTTTTAAATTTTTCTTTTTGACTCTTTTTTCCCTATCAAAAAATTTTAGAAAATTTTTACTACTCATCCCAATTCCCTTCAAAAAAGAAATTTTTTTAAATTTTCTTTAAAATTTTTATGCTCCCAAAAATAAATTTTTTAAAATTTTTTACTTAAATTCATTTTTGGGCAAAAGGGGAAATTTTTTTAACTTTTCTTTTCCTCCTTCCCTGTTCCAATTTTTTTAAAACCAAACTTTAATTAAACTTTTTCCATTTTTTACCAAGAAAAAAACTTTTAAAATTTTCCTCCTCATGTCCCTTTGTTATACTTAAATACTGCCCCAGGGTACAAAAATTTTAAAAACAATAATCCCGCCCCCTTATTACAAAAAATAAAACGCTAAAAAATACGGGCCTCCCCTTATTTTCCCAAAAATTTTAACTGTTTTTAAAAAAAATATCTAAAATCAAAAGAGGAGAGTATTGAAGAAAATGGGGTTCCTCATTGGGGTGTAGTTTTTCGGTTTAAATTTTCTCCTTTTCCCTGAAAAACCTTTTTGGTGTTTTCCTAAAGATTTGGCCCCAAAACCCCCCCCCCGGGGCAGCTCAAGAATTTTTTCGAGGGAAACCCGGATCGTTATTTTTTTCCCTTTTAGCTTGTTTTTTTTAATTAAGGTAAAAAAAATAAAAAGGTCAGTGCAAATACAGATAGTCCGGCGCAAGTGCAAATTCGGGTTTCCGCAGGCCCCATTTCACTTTAATAAACAAATATATATTTTTTTATTAATATCTCTACAGCTTAAAGTCTTTCCCCCCTTTTTCCCAAAAAAATTTAGGGGTTTGTAACATTAAAAAAAAGGGGGATAAGAAAAGAACCAATAATCCCTCCACCTACCGAAAAATTTTGGAAAAATTTAAGCAAAAGGACAAAAAATAAAAATAAATTCAAGAAAAAGATAATATGGGGTTTGGGGAAATTCGTGTCTAGAATTATCCATTCATTGACTAAGGAATTATGTATCTCCCTAAACGCAAAAATGAAAGGGGTGGAACAAAAAGCCCTTTTTTGTGACGGGGGGCCAGCTCCCCTTCCAAGTAAACGGGGAACCCTGTCTCCCACCTTTCTTTTTCTATAGAGAATTAAAGAGTTGGCCAAATTTAATACATAGTGGAAACCCTGGGGGGTCTCCCCTCCACTCCAACGCCTCCCCCAAAAACAATGTCTCTCCACCACCCAAAATGCAGAGGGAGGAAGTCTGCAAATAAAACTATAATACAAAAGACTGCTCTCTATGAAAAAAGGGAATTTAAATACTAAAATACTGCCCCCAAGTCCCCCCAAATCAAAAAACTATTTATAATACTGCCCCCCTATACAAAAAATTTTAAAAACTACATGAAATAATGCCCCCTTTTAATATACAAAGAAAATAACTATTATAAAACTCCCCCCCTAGTCCCCCAAAAACCCGGGAATATAACTACTATTAGATTTTCCCTAATTTACAAGAAAAATAAAATATTTAAACTGCCCCCCTAATACGGGAAAATATAACTACAAAAATACTCCCCCTATGTCCCAAAAATAAAAAACTACATAAAACTGCCCCCCAAAGTCCAAGAATTATAACTATAAATATTTCCCCCCTATGTAGAAGAATAGAATATATAAATATTGCCCCC
Organism: Phyllomedusa bahiana; assembly: GCA_025379985.1. Taxonomy (NCBI): domain Eukaryota; kingdom Metazoa; phylum Chordata; class Amphibia; order Anura; family Hylidae; genus Phyllomedusa; species Phyllomedusa bahiana. Next base: position 17,778 of record JAODAL010038916.1, on the reverse strand, counting down.
CATGTACAAAAAAATATAACAAACAAAAATTTACTGTTTCCCTTGTAAAAGAATATAATACTATAATACTCCCCCCTATGTAAAAGAAAAAAAACATTAAAAAAAAATGCCCCCAAAGTAAAAAGAATAAAAACTACTATAAAAATGCCCCCCTTTTGAAATAAGAAAAACAAAACCTTATAATCCCTGCCACCCCAGGGTAAAAATAATATAACTACTAAAAATTTGTTTTTCCTATGTAAAAGGAATTTTAACTACTAAAATACGGGGCCCCCATATGTAAAAAAAAAAAACAACTATAATACGGGCCCCCCCATGTACAGGAATTTATAACTACTATAATACTCCCCCCCCATTAAAAACAAAAATTTTATAACAACTATAATACTGCCCCTATATACAAAAAATAATAATTAAATACTCCCCCCTTTTGTAAAAGAATAAAAACTACAAATAAGACTCCCCTCTCTATTGTAAAAAGAATAAATACTAAAAAAACTCCCCCCCCTATGTACGGGAAAAATTTAATTTATATAATATTTGCCCCTTTTGTACAAGAATAAACTTTTAATAATACTGCCCCCTATGTAAAAGAATAAATACTATAATACTGCCTCCTATTTTACAAAAAATTTAATAACCCCTATAATCCCTGCCCCCTTTTGTACAAGAATAAAACAAACTATTAAACCAGCCCCATGTAAAAAAAATAACTATTTATAATACCGCCCCTAGGGTCCCAAAAAATATAACAACAAAAATACTCCCCCCCTTATGTAAAAGAATAAACTATAAATTAAATGCCCCTAATGTACAAGAATATAAAAATTTATAATAACCACCCCCCAAATTGTACAAGAATATAACTCCTATAAAACTCCCCCTTTTCCCAAATTTACAAAGAATATAACAAATATTATTTCGCACCTTTTAAAAAGAATAAAAAACCACTATTATATTGCCCTTAAAAAAAAGAATATAATTACTATAATACTGCCCCCTTGAAACAAGAATAAAACTACTATAATACGCCCCCCCTATGAAACAAGAATATAATACATAATCTGCTCCCCATGTCCCAAGAATAAACTACTAATAATATTGCCCCCCTATTTTAACAAAATATAACTATCTTAATACTGCCCCCTAGTACAAAATTTATAACAAAAAAAAAAATTACTCCTCCCCATGTTAACAAGAAAAAATTAACTATATAATACTGCCCCAAATTCCCAAAAATTTATAACTAATATAATACCTTCCCCTTTTTTTTTCCCCCCAAGTAAAAATATTTCTTTTGTCAAAAAGGGGGACAGTATTATAGCCCCGTTAAACTACTAAAATACTGCCCAAAAAGTACAAGAATATAACTACTATAAAAATGCCCCTTTTTGTAAAAAAATTTAATAACTACTAAAAAAATTTTTGCCCTTTTTTTTTTCCCTATGTACAAAATATAACTACTAAAAAACCCTATTAAGGGTATTTTCCCCATTCCCTTTATTGTAACCTGCAAAAGCAGTGAAGTCTTGTCCTTGCCCCACGATGAGATATAAATAAAATTTTCCGTTTTTCGGGGCCCTTATTTAAAAAATTAAAGAAACAGACCACAAATTAGACTTATTAAGCTACAGGAGCGACAGTTTTCCCGGGGGGCTAAATTTCCCTTCTTTCTCAAAAATTATAACGTGTCAGCTCCTCTCCACCCCCTTTAAAAAGAAGGGTTTCCCCTTAAACTAATCGGCCCCTTTAAATTCCAGTGTTTCCCTGGGATATTAATTTTTGGGTTATTTTAAACAGTTTCCAAAGGAAAAAAATTTTTCCCCGTTTCCTCAGAACCCCCCAAACGCTCGGACTAGTGGGCCGGGTGGGTTTTCAATTTCAAAATTACCCCCCCAAAGGCCCCCGGGAAATGAATCTGCCCCTTTTAAGGGGACCCCCCATTAGATGAATAGGGTAATAAAAGAACCAATGTGGATTCCGGGAAAGAAACCCCCCAGAATCGAGGGCCCCCCACAATTGGGCCCCCTTAAAAGCAGCAAGCCGCCCCCCAAACCCCCCGACCCTTTCCCCAGCCTAAAACGATTTTTGATACTAGTTTGGCTAATCGTCCATCATCCAATCGTCCCTTTTTTTCCCAAAAAAACCGGTAGGAGTAAATTTCCCCCAGGGCCGGGGCCCAGTGACTACCTTCCACTAAAAAAAATTTTTTTTTGGCGGCACAGAGAGCTCCCGGGGCCAAACAACCCGCCCCTTCCCCCCAACAAAAGACCACTGGGGTTCAACCTGAACCCTGCCCCCCCTAAACATTTTTTCCCCTAGCTGCAGGGGCCCCATGTATCAAGCCAAAAAGGGATTTAAACCCTTTCCACCGGGCCCAAGCCTGAAAAAGGGCCCCACCCCCAAAACGTTACTAAATGCCACCATTTAATACAGTGGCTACTGTCTGTGTGACATGGACTGACTCCCCACCCCTTTTCGGTTTTCCCCCCCCCTGCCCCCCCCCCCCCCCCAAAACCCCCCCCCCCAATTATAAATTCTTTTTTCCAAACATCACTACCGTTGGCTGAACCCACACCCCATATACCCCCTTTGTGCCCCCGGGCCCCCTTTTTGCACAAGCGGGGAAAAATAAAGGGGTTCCACCAAAATTTTACCCCTTTCTGCTTTAAAAAAAACCAGAATGTGTGAAAAGGGGGCAAATAAGCAGTAATGTGAGCACTATGTGCGGTCACAGGGGCGACAAGAAGTCTGAGAGACATGGTCGGAGAATCCCCCTCCCTATCAGGAAATTTTGGGGGGCTAAACCTTAATGGGCAGCATGGTGGCCAGTGGTTAGCACAATCAGCACGGTGGCTAGTGGTTACACAATGCAGCACATGGTCAGTGGTTACACAATGCAGCACGATGGCTCATGTTAGCACATGCAGCCATGGCTCATGGTTCACAACGACATGGGGGCCCTAAAGGTTGCACAGTGAGCAGGGCTCAGGGGCTAGCACAGTGCAGCATGGGGCCAGTGGCTAGCACATGCCCTGGGGGCTCGGGGCTACACAGTGAACGGGGGGGCTCAGTGGCTGCAAAAAAGTCAGAAATGGGGGCTCAGTGCAGCACAGTGCAGCAGGGGGGCTAAAAGGGGTACACGTGCAGCATAGGGGCTCAGTGGCTAGCACAGTGCAGCATGGAGGATCAGTGGCTAGCACAGTGCAGCATGGGGGCTCAGTGGCTAGCACAGTGCAGCATGGGGGCTCAGTGGCTAGCACAGTGCAGCATGGAGGCTCAGTGGCTAGCACAGTGCAGCATGGGGGCTCAGTGGCTAGCACTGTTGCTCTGCAGTGCTGGGGTCCTGGGTTCAAATCCCACCAAGGACAACATCTGCAAGGAGTTTGTATGTTCTCCCTGGGTTTGCCTGGGATTCCCTAACACCCCCAACACATACTGATAGGTTACCCTGAAATAGACTGAGCTCCAGTGGGGACAGAGAGCAATGTGAATGATGACACTCTCTATGCAGCGCTGTGGAATAGGACAGCGATATAGGAATAAAAAAAAATGTAAAAATAAATACAGACCACCATAGAAGGTTGTATTTGGGGGTCCTAAGTGGGAGAACAATGAAGGCCGGCATGCTGGAGACTCATACCTCGATTTTTTTTAAAAACAGCACTCACACCTTGTCCTGCCCAGTACAGTAGACCTCTCCGTCCACATCCTCCTGTGCAGTCCCAATAAGCAGCACTGATTTGTATGAAGAGGAGGGCCCCACAGCCGGAGCGCATCCCTCTGCTCGGCCGCCATGCGGATGTGAGCGCACTCCACAGAGCCAAATCCATGCAAAGATCGCTGCACAATGCGAGACGGAGAGCCGGGTCAGAAGAATGCGCCACAGCCGCTCAAGCAGCCGGATTACAATTTAATTAAAACTTAATGATGACCCTGGGCCCCCATACTGGAGCCGCAATGTTCTGCAAGAGATTTTCTGCAGCTTCCGAGTGCAGGATGTGATCCCTGTGCAGCGATGAAGAGGTTTAGTAACGACTGTATCTGGTCTCCATTAAGGGAGCTCCACAGGTGCGCGGCCGTAGATCACCTGTGCTCCGGCGGGGCCCGGACCTTCACTCTCCGCCTCAGGAGTGCTTAGCGCGGCCATAGATCACCTGCGCTCCAGCGGGGCCCGGACCTTCACTCTCCGCCTCAGGAGAGCTTAACGCGGCCATAGATCACCTGCGCTCCGGCAGTACCCGGACCTTCACTCTCCGCCTCTGGAGTGCTTTGCGCGGCCATAGTTCACCTGCGCTCCGGCGGTGCTCGGACCTTCACTCTCCGCCTCAGGAGTGCTTAGCGCGGCCTTAGATCACCTGCGCTCCGGCGGGGCCCGGACCTTCACTCTCCGCCTCAGGAGTGCTTAGTGTGGCTGTAGATCACCTGCGCTCCGGCGGGGCCCGGACCTTCACTCTCCGCCTCAGGAGAGCTTAGCGCGGCCATAGATCACCTGCGCACCGGCTGGGCCCGGACCTTCACTCCCCGACTCAGGAGTGCTTAGCGCGGCCATAGATCACCTGCGCTCCGGCGGGGCCCGGACCTTCACTCTCCGCCTCAGGAGAGCTTAGCGCGGCCGTAGATCACCTGCGCTCCGGCCGTACCCGGACCTTCACTCTCCGCCTCAGGAGAGCTTAGTGCGGCCGTAGATCACCTGTGCTCCGGCAGTACCCGGACCTTCACTCTCCGCCTCAGGAGTGCTTAGTGCGGCCGTAGATCACCTGCGCTCCGGCGGGACCAGGACCTTCACTCTCCGCCTCAGAGAGCTTAGCCCCGGCCAATAGATCACCTGGTTTCCGGCAGTAACCGGACCTTCACCTCTCTGCCTCAGGAGAGCTTAGCGGGCTTAGATCACTGCGCTGCGGCGGGGCCCCCGGGACCTTCACTCTCCGCCCTCAGGAGTGCTTAGGCTGCATAGATCACCTGCGCTCCGGCGGGGCCCGACCTTCACTCTCCGCCCGGGAAAGGCTTAGCGCGGCCTAGATCACCTCGCTCCGGCGTAGGCCGTACCTTCACCTCTCCGCCCTCAGGATGCTTAAGCGCGGCGTAATCACCTGCGCTCCGGCGGGGCCCGGACCTTCACTCTCCGCCTCAGGAGTGCTTAGTGCGGCTGTAGATCACCTGCGCTCCGGCGGGGCCCGGACCTTCACTCTCTTACTCAGGAGAGCTTAGCGCGGCCGTAGATCACCTGTGCTCCGGCAGTCCCCGGACCTTCACTCTCCGCCTCAGGAGTGCTTAGTGCGGCCGTAGATCACCTGCGCTCCCCGGACCTTCACTCTCCGCCTCAGGAGAGCTTAGTGCGGCCGCCATGATAGGAGAATTATACATCAATTTCAGCTCATTTTAATAATAGATAAGCAGCTCAGGCCTCGGTAATGACCGTGGGTTACATCGTCGCAGCCGTACCTGGATCGTGCTGAATTATTAACGAGGGCTGGAACATTCGGATAGACTTTAAAGCAGTAGCCCCATCATGTTATATCCTGGGCCAGCTCTTTACCTGGAGCTGCTCACATGTGGGACCCACTCCATTCATGTCTATGGGAGCCACAAGCACAGCTGAGCAGCCTGGGACCACTCTCTTATGGTATGTTCATACTAGTATGGATGGAACCTCAAAGGGGCTCTACATCCTAGTGGGGTCTCCAAATTATCCTAGGTCAAGTAAAGGTGCAGCACTGAGAAAGTGTATTCACAGCTACAAGGCATGTTGTGATTTTCTTTCTCGGTGCTGCACCTTTACTTGTCCTAGGATAATTTGGAGACCCCACTAGGCTGTAGAGCCCCTTTGAGGTTCCTCTGCACACCCCGTACCATCCGGAAAGCAGTGGGAAAGTGGAGAGAACGAATGGAACCCTGAAGTCCAGAATGCTCAAAGCAGCAAGAGAAGTTGTCATGCCCTGGCCAGACAGCCTGCCCATAGCCTTGTTTAGTGTCAGGTACACACCTAGGGGTAAATATGAGATTTTGTTTGGGAGTGCACCTAGGTTAGGCACATACTTCCCCCAGCAGCTACAGGATGATGCTATGACCCCTTATGTGACTTCTTTGTCTAAAGACTTGTCACTTATACAATCCAGAGTTTTCTCCTCCATTCCAGATCAAGATGGTGATCCTACTGCCCATAAGCTACAGCCTGGAGACTGGGTCTACGTGAAGAAGTTTGTCCGTAAAACCCTAGAGCCAATGTTTGAGGGCCCATACCAAGTCCTGCTGACCACGACCACACCTGTCAAGGGGGCAGGAAAGCCCAACTGGATCCACGCTTCACACTGCAAGATTGCTCCAGCCCCCGGAGATGAAGCACATGCTGCTCCTACCAGGGTTGTGGAGTCGGTGCCTATTTTGCAGGAGTCGGAGTCGTCATAAAAGGGACCGACTCCCAAATTATATAATAAGATGGTTCCTGTTAGTTCGATGCAAAGAGCAAGAGGCATTGGGTCCGGCCAGTGCTCCTGCTCCAATATCTTCAGCCTCATCACATGAGGAGTGTAATTGATGACATGGAGCAGGCAAAGCGCTGCCACAGGGGAAAAGATTCCGCTCCCAGGGCAAACAGATTCCAGCAGAATTTTTCACCTGTTTTCAAAGAAGTAGAAGATCAACCATTCATCAGACCTGACTGTGGCTGAGGTAATTCCTTTATACCCCGACAGTGTTAGAGATGTTACCCCTGTGGTTAACGTTTTGCCCCCATCCCAAGTTAATGTAGAGAGGCCGTTCTCTAGCCTGGAAATAATGAGATCAGATGTGAGGTCATGTATGCAGGATCTGATGGAGGCGATACTATTTCTCAGAACAAATTCAGAGACTCCACAAATGTTCCTGCAGTGTTTTGCATATTTACAATTTTTTGGTGTTCTAAAGTCTTAGCCAATAAATATATTTTACACTGACAAGCAAAAGGGTAACAATTTTTGAACTTGTGACTTTCAGGCTCCATATCTCTCCATCCACTACAGCTTTGTACATGAGGGCTACTGTAATTTTATATACAGTCATCTTACATATCTTATACATAAATGTGACTTGCAAGTATTTAGCATCTGCTTAGTTCTGCAGATTCTTTCCTGTAACTGCATTGTTACGGTTTTGCTACTAAAAATCAAAATGTTAATTTTTATTATTTTGTTAGTATATGGGAAATCCACCTTTTGGTTTTCAAAACTGCCTGAATCCTTCTGGGCTCTGGATCAGATTCAAGCAGGTCTTGACCAAAATCTGATCCCAGGTCTCTTCTACACATTCCCAATGTTGGTGCAGACTGGACTTGGATACAAATACAGCTTTTTCTTCAACTCCACCCACAAGTGTTCAAAAGATCAAAGCATTGTTACCCTTTTGCTTGTCAGTGTCTTTTCTACCTAAATAGCTTGGTTATTGCATCATAAGGTGATAAACAGCCGGATTTTACCAATTTACTGCAGTAAAGTTATCACTTAAACATGAGCCATGTATGAGGCAGTCAGGAGTCGGAGTCAGGAGCGATTTGGGAATGAGAGTCGTGTTGGGCTTTGGCTTGCCGACTCCACAGCCCTGGCTCCCTACTACACCCTATGTTTTACGCACTATTGTCTATTGTGATGGCGGACAATGGGGGTGCTGTAGCCTAGCCTTGTGAGCAGCATACCTGGGAGCGCTGTAGCCTAGCCTTGTGAGCAGCATACCTGGGAGCGGTGTAGCCTAGCCTTGTGAGCAGCATACCTGGGAGTGGTGTAGCCTAGCCTTGTGAGCAGCATACCTGGGGGCGGTGTAGCCTAGCCTTGTGAGCAGCATACCTGGGAGAGCTGTAGCCTAGCCTTGTGAGCAGCATACCTGGGGGAAGTGGTGTAGCCTAGCCTTGGGGACCCAGCATCCCTCTGGGGGGGTAGCCTAGCCTTGTGAGGAAAAGGGGCTTGACCTTTCGGTGGGGAGAAACCGGGTCCCTTAGCCCCTTGTGAGCACCCATCCCTTTAAAGCGTGTAGCCACCTTGTTGCAGCATACCTGGGGGGTTGTAGCCGCCTTGTGAGCACAAACCGGGGGCGCTGAAAGCCTGGCCCTTGGGGAAAAGCATCCCTGGGGGGCCCCTGTACCTACCGTGTAAACCGAAACCTGGGAGGTTTGTACCTAGCCCTTGTTGAGCAGCAAAACCTGGGAGGTGTACCTAGCCGGGGTTGAGCAGCATACCTGGGAGGGGTGTAGCCTAAAACCTTGGAGCAGCATACCGGAGCGCGTGTAGCCTAACCTTTGTGAGCAGATACCTGGGAGCGTGTTAGCTAGCCTTGTGAGCAGCAAAACCTGGAGCGTGTAGCCTACCTTTGACCCAGATACCTGGGAGGGCTTAGCCTAGCCTTGTGACACTTTACCGGGGACCCTGTAGAATACCCTTTTTTGAGCGGGCATCCCGGGGAGTGTGAAAGCCTAGCCTTTGGGGAAACAACCTGGGGGGCTGTTAGCCTACCCTTTGGGGCCACATACCTGGGATTTGGGGGTAGCCTGCCCTTGTGGCAGCAACCTGGGACCCGGGGGTAGCCAACCCCTGGAAGCAGATCCCTGGGAGTGGGGGGCCCTGCCTTTGTGAGCCACCCATACCTGGGACCCTGAGCCTAGCCTTGGAGCAGCAAACCGGAGAGGTGTACCCAAAGCCTTTGAGAAACTTTACCTAGGGGTGTAGCCTAGCCTTGTGAGCAGCATACCTGGGAGCGTGTAGCCTAGCCTTGTGAGCAGCATACCAGGGAAAAGGGTAGCCTGCCTTTTTGGCAGCATACCTGGGAGCGGTACCTACCTTGGGGGCAGCATACCGGGGAGGGGTTTTAGCCTACCCCTTTGAGCAGCATCCCTGGGGGGCTTTTTAGCCTAGCCTTTTTGAGCAGCATACCTGGGGGGGTTTTTAGCAAGCCTTGTGAGAAATCCCTGGGGGGTGAGCCAAAGCCTTTTTGAGCAGCATCCCTGGGAGCTTGTAGCCTACCCCTTGGTACAGCCCCCCCCTTTGGGGGGCGTGTGGCCACCTTGTGACCCACATACCTGGGACGTGTGGCCTAGCCTTGTGAGCAGCATTAACCGGGAGCTTGTAGCCAAGCCTTGTGAGCAGCATACCTTGGAGCGTTTTGGCCTACCTTGTGACACATAACCTGGGACATTTTTGCCTACCCTTTTGTGAGCAACATACCGGGGAGCAGCAGGTTTAAATAAATCAAACCCCCACCGTGTGTAAAAGGGAGATGACCCACAAGGAAATTTTTTTTCGGACCCGGAAAGGGAACGGGTTTAATAAGTTTTCCACTGGGCCGGCGGCCGCGCTTTTTCCGTTTTTCCCCCGGTTTCCTTTCCCCATCCCCAAAAGGTTTTTTTAATTAAAAAACAAACTTTCCCCTCCAGGTAAAAATGCATCAGAGGCTGCCCAGCGGCTCTGTAATAATCAGGCTTCCTCTGCAGTCTACATTCAGATAACAGAGCTTAAATTTTCCCCATTTTTAAAAGGCCAATTTTCGATGGAGAAATTTTAAATTTACGGGTCCTTAATAAATCCATCAAACGCGCCGGGGAATCTAAGGGGAGTTTTAAAGGGAGAAAGGCGGAAAAAACCCCCCGGCTTTCTATGGGACTTTTGACGGGAAACCCCCCGTGAAACAGCAATGATAAAAACAAAAAGGGAACCCAAACCCACCCCTACCAGGGGAGGCCCCCCAAATGAGGCAGATACCGCGCCCCACACGGAGGAAGGATTTTTTCCCAAAATTTCCCTAACAAAGCAACCCTCAATAAACCACCCCCGACCCCATCCCAGAATCCACCCCACAAACTAGCCATTTAAAAATTTTCCCAAAAAAGCATTTTTGGGCTTTTCCGGGAACTTGTGCAATAAAACCCTCCATAAACAACCTATTGGGCCGCAAGCCCTTTAGTGTCCCCCCGCTTTTAACAGTAAAAATCCCCCAAATCCCCAATCTCAACTAGCTAAAAGGGCCCAAATCGTTCACCGCTCTTACAGAAAAGAATCCTTCATCAAAACTCTACAAATTTATAAGGCCATAGGTGCCCCTAACTTTTAAAAAGTTATAAAATCCACCCCCCCAAAACCTTTTGGGGCCCAATTTTAAATTTTTAAAAAACCTAACAAAATCCACCTTTTGGGGGTTTACGTTTAAGGGCCCAAGAAAAGAAATAAAAAAAAAGGTCCGTTTTCCCCCACCCCCTATTTCCCCATAAACAGAAATCCACCTTTCCAAACTTTTTCCCAATTTTCCATTTTTAGACCAAAATCCCTTTTTTAATTTAAGATAACCCCCATTTTCCTAAAAGGTCCGCCCCTTTTTCTCGGGGCCAAGCCCCTTTTCCCCCAAACCCCTTTTACCCCAAGGGTTTTCCCCCCCCCTTTTAACCCATCGGGGTTCACCCCCCTTTTAAAAGGCCCCCCACCCACCCCCCTTTTTTTTTCGGGGCCCACCCCCTTTTTTTCGGGGGCCACCCCCCCTTTTTCGAGGCCCCCCCCCCTTTTTACGGGGCCCCCCCCAATAAGGGGCCCCCCCCTTTTTCTTCCCCCCCTTTTTTAGGTCACAACCCCCCCTTTTTAACGAGGTCACCCCCCTTTTAATCGGGGGTCACCCCCCCTTTAAAAATCGGGGTTTCACCCCCCTTTTTATCGGGGTCATGCCCTTTTTTTGGGGCAGGGGGCTAAGTCCCCTACAAGAAAAAATAAATGGGGTTGGAGCCCATTCTTTTATCCCACTGGCGCCACAGTCTCTCTCAGTTACCCCAAATGCAGGGAGGGAAAAGCAGATTTAGGGGCTAAACCCTCTTTAAACCCCCCTCCTTCCGGTAACTCCAAATCCAGGTAAAAGAAGGTAAAAAATTTTACGAGAAGCAGAGCAGAGGGGCAGATACCCTGTGTGGGGGCTTCTTGCCTTTGATGGGGGGCAGACAACAATAAAATTTTGTAAAAACCCTGTTTAAAAAATTGGGGCAAATTTATTTGCGTTTTTTTATGCTGTGATCAGACGATAACTTTGCAGAGAGATGATGGCGTCGTGATCGGCGGCTAATGGGTTAGAGCAGGGGTTTTGTACAGGGGTTTTCCAGGGGCCCCTGAGGTCCCACAAAAAATGGGCATCTCCGGGATGGGGGCCCCAAAAAAAAAAAAATCCCCGGGTTTTTTAAAACCCGCTTCCAAAACCGGCCCCTGGGATTTTTAAAAATAATTTCCATCACTTTAAATTTTAAGAAAAATTCCCAAGCGGGAACCCCTTAAATTTCACAGAACCCCAAAGGCTAGGGGAGGGGGGGGGTAGGGGGCTTGTGCTCCCCTATGTGTTTGGGTGAGGGGGGTTTTTGTGCCCCCCTATTGTTTGGGTGGGGTGGTTTGTGTTTCCCCTATGTTTTTGGGGGGGAGGGGGGGTTTTGCTCCCCTATGTTTTTGGGTGAGGGGTGGGGGTTGGTGCCCCCTAGGGTTTTTGGGGTGAGGGGGGTTTTGGGGCTCCCCTTGTTTTGGGGGTGGGTATGGGGTGTGTGCTCCCCAAATGTGTTTGGGTGAGGGTGGTTTGTGCTCCCCTTTTGGGTTTTTGGGGGGAGGGTGGTTTGTGCTCCCCTATGTGTTTGGGTGAGGGTGGTTTGTGCCCCCTATTTTTTTGGGGTTAGGGGTTTGTGTCCCCTATGTTTTGGGTGGGGGTTGGGTTTGTGCTCCCCTATGTTTTTGGTGAGGGTGGTTTGTGCTCCCCTATGTGTTTGGGTGAGGGTGGTTTGTGTTCCCCTATGTGTTTGGGTGATGGTGGTTTGTGCTCCCCTATGTGTTTGGGTGATGGTGGTTTGTGCTCCCCTATGTGTTTGGGTGATGGTGGTTTGTGCTCCCCTATGTGTTTGGGTGATGGTGGTTTGTGCTCCCCTATGTGTTTGGGTGAGGGTGGTGGTGGTTTGTGCTCCCCTATGTGTTTGGGTGAGGGTGGTTTGTGTTCCCCTATGTGTTTGGGTGTGGGTGGTTTTGGCTCCCTTGTTTGGGGATGGGGGCTTGGCCCCCCTATGTTTTGGGTGATGGGGGTTTTGTGCTCCCCTATGTGTTTGGGTGGGGGGTTTGTGCTCCCTTGTGTTTGGGTAGGGGGGTGGGGGTTTTGTGTCCCTATGTTTTTGGGGGGGGGTTAGGGGGGGGGGTTTTTTTATGTTTGGGGTTTAAGTGGTTTGTGTTTTTTGTTTTTTTTTGGGTGAGGGGGGTTGTGCCCCCCTATGTGTTTGGGTGAGGGTGGCTTGTGCTCCCCTATGTGTTTGGGTGATGGTGGTTTGTGCTCCCCTATGTGTTTGGGTGATGGTGGTTTGTGCTCCCCTTTGTTTGGGTGAGGGTGGTTTTCCCCCCCATGGTTTGGGTGATGGGGGCTTGTGCCCCCTATGTTTTGGGTGATGGGGGGTTTGTGCTCCCCTTTTTGGTTTGGGTGATGGGGTTTGTCTCCCCTATGTTTTTGGGTGGGGTGGTTTTCCCCCCTATGTTTTTGGGTTGGGGTTTGTGCTCCCCTAATGTTTGGGGTGAGGGTGGCTTGTGCCCCCCTTTTTTTTGGTGATGGTGGTTTGTGCCCCCCTATTTTTGGGGTGAGGGGGTTTGTGCCCCCCTATGTTTTTGGGGTGGGGGTGGTGGGGGTTTTGTGCCCCCTATGTGTTTGGGTGAGGGTGGTGGTGGTTTGTGCTCCCCTATTGTTTGGGTGGGGGGGGGTTTGTGCTCCCCTAGGGTTTTTTTGGGTGAGGGGGCGTGCTCCCCTATGGTTTGGGTAGGGGTGCTTGGCCCCCTATGTGTTTGGGTGATGGTGGTTTGTGCTCCCCTATGTGTTTGGGCGAGGGTGATGGTGGTTTGTGCTCCCCTATGTGTTTGGGTGATGGTGGTTTGTGTTCCCCAAAGTGTTTGGGTGAGGGCTTGTGCTCCCCTATGTGTTTGGGAGGGAGGTTTTGTGCTCCCCTAGGTGTTTGGGTGTGGGTGATGGTGGTTTGTGTTCCCCTATGTGTTTGGGTGAGGGTGGTGGTGGTTTGTGCTCCCCTATGTGTTTGGGTGAGGGTGATGGTGGTTTGTGCTCCCCTATGTGTTTGGGTGATGGTGGTTTGTGCTCCCCTATGTGTTTGGGTGATGGGATTTGTGCTCCCCTATGTGTTTGGGTGATGGTGGTTTGTGCTCCCCTATGTGTTTGGGTGATGGGATTTGTGCTCCCCTATGTGTTTGGGTGATGGTGGTTTGTGCTCCCCTATGTGTTTGGGTGATGGTGGTTTGTGGCTCCCTAATGTGTTTTGGGTGAAGGTGGTTTGGTGCTCCCCTATGTGTTTGGGTGAGTTGGTGTGTTTGTGCTCCCCTATGTGTTTGGCGTTGATGGTTGGTTTTTGTGCTCCCCTATGTGTTTGCGGTGCATTGTGTGGTTGTGTTGCGCCCTATGTGTTTGGGTGATGCGTGGTTTGTAGCTCCCACCCTTATTTTTTGGGTCGGGTGATTGGTGGTTTTGTTGTGCTCCCCCCTATGTGTGTTTGGGTTGTATGGTGTTTGTGCTCCCCTATGTGTTTTGGGTTTTGATGGTGGTTTGTGCTCCCTCTTGTTTGGTTGGGTAGGTGGTTTGTGCTCCCCTTATGTGTGTTGGGTGATGGTGGTGTTGTGCTCCCCTATGTGTTGTGCGTGATGGTGGTTTGTGCTCCCCTATGTGTTTGCGTGATGGGTGGTTTGTGTCTCCCCTATGTGTTTGCGTGATGGTGGTTTGTGTTCCCCTATGTGTTTGCGTGATGGTGGTTTGTGCTCCCCTATTGTATGGTGATGTGGTTTTGTGTTCCCCTATGTGTTTGGGTGATGGTGGTTTGTGCTCCCCTATGTGTTTGGGTGATGGTGGTTTGTGCTCCCCTATGTGTTTGGGTGAGGGTGGTTTGTGCTCCCCTATGTGTGAGGGTGATGGTGGTTTGTGCTCCCCTATGTGTTTGGGTGAGGGTGATGGTGGTTTGTGCTCCCCTATGTGTTTGGGTGAGGGTGATGGTGGTTTGTGCTCCCCTATGTGTTTGGGTGAGGGTGATGGTGGTTTGTGCTCCCCTATGTGTTTGGGTGAGGGTGGTTTGTGCTCCCCTATGTGTTTGGGTGAGGGTGGTTTGTGCTCCCCTATGTGTTTGGGTGAGGGTGGTTTGTGCTCCCCTATGTGTTTGGGTGATGGTGGTTTGTGCTCCCCTATGTGTTTGGGTGATGGTGGTGTGTGCTCCCCTATGTGTTTGGGTGATGGTGGTTTGTGCTCCCCTATGTGTTTGGGTGATGGTGGTTTGTGCTCCCCTATGTGTTTGGGTGATGGTGGTTTGTGCTCCCCTATGTGTTTGGGTGATGGTGGTTTGTGCTCCCCTATGTGTTTGGGTGATGGTGGTTTGTGCTCCCCTATGTGTTTGGGTGATGGTGGTTTGTGCTCCCCTATGTGTTTGGGTGATGGTGGTTTGTGCTCCCCTATGTGTTTGGGTGAGGGTGGTTTGTGCTCCCCTATGTGTTTGGGTGATGGTGGTTTGTGCTCCCCTATGTGTTTGGGTGAGGGTGGTTTGTGCTCCCCTATGTGTTTGGGTGAGGGTGGCTTGTGCTCCCCTATGTGTTTGGGTGAGGGTGATGGTGGTTTGTGCTCCCCTATGTGTTTGGGTGATGGTGGTTTGTGCTCCCCTATGTGTTTGGGTGATGGTGGTTTGTGCTCCCCTATGTGTTTGGGTGATGGTGGCTTGTGCTCCCCTATGTGTTTGGGTGATGGTGGTTTGTGCTCCCCTATGTGTTTGGGTGAGGGTGATGGTGGTTTGTGCTCCCCTATGTGTTTGGGTGAGGGTGGTGGTGGTTTGTGCTCCCCTATGTGTTTGGGTGAGGGTGGTGGTGGTTTGTGCTCCCCTATGTGTTTGGGTGATGGTGGTTTGTGCTCCCCTATGTGTTTGGGTGAGGGTGGCTTGTGCTCCCCTATGTGTTTGGGTGAGGGTGGCTTGTGCTCCCCTATGTGTTTGGGTGAGGGTGGCTTGTGCTCCCCTATGTGTTTGGGTGATGGTGGCTTGTGCTCCCCTATGTGTTTGGGTGAGGGTGGTGGTGGTTTGTGCTCCCCTATGTGTTTGGGTGAGGGTGGCTTGTGCTCCCCTATGTGTTTGGGTGAGGGTGGCTTGTGCTCCCCTATGTGTTTGGGTGATGGTGGTTTGTGCTCCCCTATGTGTTTGGGTGAGGGTGGTTTGTGCTCCCCTATGTGTTTGGGTGAGGGTGGCTTGTGCTCCCCTATGTGTTTGGGTGAGGGTGGCTTGTGCTCCCCTATGTGTTTGGGTGATGGTGGTTTGTGCTCCCCTATGTGTTTGGGTGATGGTGGTTTGTGCTCCCCTATGTGTTTGGGTGAGGGTGGTTTGTGCTCCCCTATGTGTTTGGGTGATGGTGGTTTGTGCTCCCCTATGTGTTTGGGTGAGGGTGGTGGTGGTTTGTGCTCCCCTATGTGTTTGGGTGAGGGTGGTGGTGGTTTGTGCTCCCCTATGTGTTTGGGTGAGGGTGATGGTGGTTTGTGCTCCCCTATGTGTTTGGGTGATGGTGGTTTGTGCTCCCCTATGTGTTTGGGTGATGGGATTTGTGCTCCCCTATGTGTTTGGGTGATGGCGGTTTGTGCTCCCCTATGTGTTTGGGTGATGGCGGTTTGTGCTCCCCCTATGTGTTTTGGGGATGGGGGGGTTTGATTGCTCCCCCTATGTGTTTGGGTTGATGGTGGGTTTGTGCCCCCTAAGTGTGTTTGGGGTGATGGTTGGTTTTGTTGTCCCCTATGTGTTTGGGTGATGGTGGTTTGTGCTCCCCTATGTTTTTGGGGTGTTTGGTGGTTTTTGTGCTCCCCATGTTTTTTGCGTGATGGTGGTTTGTGCTCCCCTATGTGTTTGCGTGATGGTGGTTTGTGCTCCCCTATGTGTTTGCGTGATGGTGGTTTGTGCTCCCCTATGTGTTTGCGTGATGGTGGTTTGTGCTCCCCTATGTGTTTGCGTGATGGTGGTTTGTGCTCCCCTATGTGTTTGGGTGATGGTGGTTTGTGCTCCCCTAGGTGTTTTGGGTGGGGGTTTGTGTGTGTCCCCTATGTGTTTGGGTGATGGTGGTTTTGTGCCCCCTATTGTTTTGCGTGATGGTGGTTTGGCTCCCCTATGTGTTTCCCGATGGTGGTTTTGTTCCCCTATGTGTTTTTTGCGTGAGGGGTTTGGGGTTCCCCTATGTGTTTGCGTGATGGTGGTTTGTGCTCCCCTATGTGTTTGGGTGATGGTGGTTTGTGCTCCCCTATGTGTTTGGGTGATGGTGGTTTGTGCTCCCCTATGTGTTTGGGTGAGGGTGGTTTGTGCTCCCCTATGTGTTTGGGTGAGGGTGGTTTGTGCTCCCCTATGTGTTTGGGTGAGGGTGGTTTGTGCTCCCCTATGTGTTTGGGTGAGGGTGGTTTGTGCTCCCCTATGTGTTTGGGTGAGGGTCATGGTGGTTTGTGCTCCCCTATGTGTTTGGGTGAGGGTGATGGTGGCTTGTGCTCCCCTATGTGTTTGGGTGATGGTGGTTTGTGCTCCCCTATGTGTTTGGGTGATGGTGGTTTGTGTTCCCCTATGTGTTTGGGTGAGGGTGATGGTGGTTTGTGCTCCCCTATGTGTTTGGGTGAGGGTGGTTTGTGCTCCCCTATGTGTTTGGGTGAGGGTGGTTTGTGCTCCCCTATGTGTTTGGGTGAGGGTGGTGGTGGTTTGTGCTCCCCTATGTGTTTGGGTGATGGTGGTTTGTGCTCCCCTATGTGTTTGGGTGATGGTGGTTTGTGCTCCCCTATGTGTTTGGGTGATGGTGGTTTGTGCTCCCCTATGTGTTTGGGTGATGGTGGTTTGTGCTCCCCTATGTGTTTGGGTGATGGTGGTTTGTGCTCCCCTATGTGTTTGCGTGATGGTGGTTTGTGTTCCCCTATGTGTTTGCGTGATGGTGGTTTGTGCTCCCCTATGTGTTTGCGTGATGGTGTTTGTGCCCCCTATTGTTTTTGCGTGTGGTGGTTTGGCTCCCCTATGTGTTTGGGTGAGGGTGGTTTGTGTTCCCCTATGTGTTTGGGTGAGGGTGGTTTGTGTTCCCCTATGTGTTTGGGTGAGGGTGGTTTGTGTTCCCCTATGTGTTTGGGTGATGGTGGTTTGTGCTCCCCTATGTGTTTGGGTGAGGGTGGTTTGTGCTCCCCTATGTGTTTGGGTGAGGGTCATGGTGGTTTGTGCTCCCCTATGTGTTTGGGTGAGGGTGATGGTGGCTTGTGCTCCCCTATGTGTTTGGGTGAGGGTGGTTTGTGCTCCCCTATGTGTTTGGGTGAGGGTGGTTTGTGCTCCCCTATGTGTTTGGGTGAGGGTGGTTTGTGCTCCCCTATGTGTTTGGGTGAGGGTGATGGTGGTTTGTGCTCCCCTATGTGTTTGGGTGAGGGTGGTTTGTGCTCCCCTATGTGTTTGGGTGAGGGTGGTTTGTGCTCCCCTTATGTTGTTGGGTAAAAGGCTGGTGGTTGTGTTTGGGCTCCCCTATGTGTTGGGTGATGGTGGTGTGTGGTCCCCTATGTGTTTGGGTGATGGTGGTTTGTGCTCCCCCTATGGGTTTGGGGTGAGGGGGGGGTTTTGTGCTCCCCTATGTGTTGGGGTGAGGGGGTTTTGTGCTCCCCATGTTTTTTGGGTGATGGTTTTTTTTGTGCTCCCCTATGTTTTTGGGTGAGGGGTTTGTGTCCCCTTTGTGTTTTGGGTAAATGTTGGTTTTTGCCCCCCCATGTTTTGGTGATGGGGGTTTGTGTTCCCCTATGTGTTTTGGG
>JAODAL010038915.1:0-38626 GCA_025379985.1 Phyllomedusa bahiana | reverse complement strand
GCTATCATCTAGAACTGTCGCACTCTACGCTCCGCTATCCATCTAGAACTGTCGCACTCTACGCTCCGCTATCCATAAAACTGTGCATTACGCTCGTTCCATCTAAAAACGTCGCACTTAGCTCCGACCCATCTAGAATGTCGCACTCTCGTCGTATCCTTAGAACGGGGCCCAATCTACGCCGCTATCCTTGAACTGTCGCACTACGCTCCCTACCATTTTAAAAGTCGACTCTCGCCCCGCTATATTAGAAATGGGAAAACCTTTACCTCCGTTCCATCTGAAGCCCCAACTCTACGCCCGCTATCCATTTTGAACCGGGGGAATTTCATAACGTCCCCCCAAATTTCCCAGGTTTTTTTTTTTGAATTCCCTTTTTTTTCTAAACTTCATAGATTTAGTCAGCACTTTTGCTGCTCATACTTCTTCAGCTCTGCTAGACCTTTCTTCTGCTATATTGCGTGTGACATGTAGCATCTCCCCGTCTTCCCCTTTCTTTAGGGTTTCCCTTTAGTCTCCGTTTTTTTGCAGCACCTCCTGGAACGGGTTTTGCATCGGTTTTTTTTTGCTTGTTGCCCCCTTTTTTCCAAATTGTTTTCCCGCTTTGTGAAGTTTTGGGCATTGTCGCTGTGTCCACAGCCCCGTAAATACGAGTGTATCATCAATTTTTTACATAAATTTTCCCTTTCAGATCTTGTTTGCATTCCTGACAAAGAGAGTAAGAGCTCCCTGACGCCAATTAACTTGTTGCTGCCTATAAACTTCCTCCTTTGATGCCTTCGGAGGGGCGCTCCACCGGTGACCTCTGGAGGGGGGGAGACGGTACTCTTTTTGTTGCTTTATTTTTTTGCCGACAGTTTCTACACAATTGAGGTCCTGTGAAAAAAGAGGAAGACCTGCAGGAGGCCGGGTCCCCAAGGGTCTATCCTGGAAAAGGTCCCCCTGGTTCCACCCCCCTTTCAGACCTTTAGGACCACTTTTTGTGGGTTTTTTTAAAAACCCCGCAGGACACGGATACTTTTACATAGTCAGTTAGGGCCGTAAAACAGGACAACGGCCAAAGCTGGATGGTATTCTCCCCGGCCGGGTTTTTATGCGGGAGCGCGGGGCGACGAGTTTTTTTGTTGGCCTGTGGGTCTCCATTATACCAATAGGGGATGTTTTGCTGAAAGGAACGAGCCTGAATGGAGCGCGGTAATGACATATCTCGGGGAGACACAGTTGTTTATAGGGAACTCATGCAGAATAATCCCCCTTTTTTTTTCCACATTCCCAGCTCGGAGATGGCTAGTTAGCCCAGCCTGGACCCAGATACCTCTTACCACATACAGGAGAGGATTTCATTTGATGGAGGGGTGTCCCAGTCTTGGCCCCCCAAACTGGTGTCCTGATTAAGTTTAAATGTCAAAAACCCCCCCAGGTTATGAGGATAATTTTGGGCCGATTATTAATGTTCTGGAAACCCGAATGTCCATAAGCACCATTTATTCAATTAGAGAATATTCTCAAGATGGTGGAGATCCTGGATCCCAAAAAGCAGACACAATAAACCAGACCTAAAATTGGAATGGATCCTACTTCTGTTTCTGTTTTCTCCACTTCGGTGGTAGCCTCCAAGGGGCACAGTGGCTGATGTGGGTGCATTAAGACTGGACTAAGGGGCACAGTGGCTGATGTGGGTGAATTAAGACTGGACTAAGGGGCACAGTGGTGATGGAGTGCATTAAGACTGACAAAGGGGCACATTTGGGAGTGGGTGCATTACGACTGGACCAAGGGGCACAGTGGCTGATGTGAGTGCATTAAGACTGGACTAAGGGGCACAGTGGCTGATGTGAGTGCATTAACACTGGACTAAGGGGCACAGTGGCTGATGTGAGTGCATTAAGACTGGACTAAGGGGCACAGTGGCTGATGTGGGTGCATTAAGACTGGACTAAGGGGCACAGGGGTTTTGATGTGGGTGCATTAAAACCGGGACAAGGGGCACGGGTGATTTTTGGGTGCTTTAACAGGGAAAAAAAGGGGGCACAGTGGCTGATGTGGGTGCATTAACACTGGACTAAGGGGCACAGTGGCTGATGTGAGTGCATTAAGACTGGACTAAGGGGCACAGTGGCTGATGTGAGTGCATTAAGACTGGACTAAGGGGACAGTCTAAAGGGGGGGCATTAACACGGACTAAGGGGCACAGGGTGATGGGGTGCATTAAGATGGACTGGGGGGGGCCACAGTGGCTGATGTGGGTCATTAAAGCTGGACTAAGGGGCACGGGTGAGTGGTGCATTAACACTGGACTAAGGGGCACAGTGGCTGATGTGAGTGCATTAAGATGGTAAGGGGACAGGGGCTGGTGTAGTGCATTAAGACGGAAAGGGACAGGGTGATGTGGGGGTTTAAAAACTGGACAAGGGGCACAGTGGCTGATGGGGGTGCATTAACACGGACAAGGGGGCACATGGCTGAGTAGGTTTTAAGACGGGAAACTAAGGGGCACAGGGGGCGATGTGAGTGCATTAAGAGGGACAAGGGGGGCACAGTGGCTGATGGGGGGTGCATTAAACACGGGGACAAAAGGGGCACAGTGGCTTGGGGTGCATTAAACTGGAAAGGGGCAAAGTGGCGATTGGGGGTGCATTAAACTTGGGACAAAGGGGGACAGTGGTGATGTTTGGGTCAAAAAACACTGGACTAAGGGGCACAGTGGCTGATGTGGGTGCATTAAGGCTGGAATAAGGGGCATTGTGGCTGATGTGGGTGCATTAAGACTGGACTAAGGGGCACAGTGGCTGATGTGGGGGGTTAACACGGGGAAAAGGGGGCACGTGGCTGATGTGGGTACTTAAGAGGCTAAGGGGCACAGGGGGCTGATTTTGGGGTGCATTAAGGGGGGAAAAAAAGGGGACGGTGGCGATTGAGTGCATTAAACGGGACTAAGGGGCAAGTTGGGTGATGGGGGGTGCATTAAAGGCTGGAAAAAGGGGAATTGTGGCAGTGGTAGGGACAATGAGGCGGGAAAAAAGGAATTTGGCAGTTGGGGGGGCATGGGGGCCGGATAAGGGGTTTTGGGGGGCTAAAGTGGGGCTACGGGTTTTTCTGGCATAGGGCTGCAGTAAGGGGAATTTTGTTTTGGCATAGGGGCTGTTTGCAGGGACAATAGGCTAGAACGGGGGCCATTAAATGGGGCTTTGGGATGGCAAAAGGGAGTAGAAGTAAATTGGGTATTAGGAGGGTTGGGTAAAAATGTATTGTGGCTGTTAAGTGGCATTGTGACTATTACTAGTGACATTGAGGCTGGGATAGGGGGCGTTATGCCTGAGGTAGGGAAATGGTAGCTGGCATTAGAGAAAAATCACGTAAGGGGCCGACCTTTTCTTCGCCCACCAAAAAGAGGCCGCTGGACCTTACCAGTTAGTATAAAAGTCCCTGTGATGAGATGCCCCGCCGATCCCGGCTGCTGCTGATGTGCAGCTTTAGTACTGATATAAGACTCACTAGCCGTGGTCAGGTTGCCCATGAGTCGCTGACACATTGCAGCAGTAGCAGAATCTTCACACCTTGAGGGGTCATGCTATATTCCTTCATGACCTGCCTTAAGGGAACAGTACTGCTCCATTTACACAATGATGGTCTCGGCAGTGAGAGCAGTGATGTCACTGAAGCCGTCTGAGGAGCTGGCTCTCTCCCCCACTTCCCGGCATTTCCCCCTAACATGACCTTACGCTTTCCAGGTCTATGGAATAGTTGTAGCTCTGTACAGAAGCCGATGGGTAACTATAGTGCAGGAATGTGCAAACCACTAACCTAATATTTCCCTTCCGCATCCTGCACAAATCATCATGTGCCATAGTCCTCACCATAAATAATGACTGCCACACTCCATTAGCCGAGCTCTATACTGCACAAAGAGAAAGGCCTTCTGTCTTCTCGGCAGCTAATTCTTCCCCATGGAAATCTTGCAGCGTTAGGGAGCGCAGGAACATTTCACATTACGGATATGGAACACATACATGTGTTTGTGTATTCAGACATGTATGGCCATTTGCACCGCTGAGAAGGTAGAGAAATATGGATTATTAAGAGCTCCATCTGTAGAGTTTGCAGAAGGTGTTGGGTTCAAAGCCAACATCTACAAGAGCACAGAACATGAGAGCCCTGGCATTGCCCCCGGGGCAGGTCTTCCGGTTCATGATATCCACTGGAAGTCTTGTTCCCACTCCTACTCCCACTTCTCCGACCCTGGAGACTACTACCATTATCCTTTCCCCTATAAAGGTTAGTCCTCCAGGCAGCTCTCATGTAGCTCTCAGTGGAGCAGCATCGTATGGAGGCCTCCTGCACCTTGACCTCAGTAGGGGTTAGAGCTTCTTGTAGGTCTCCAGATGAAGTTCAGGGTCTCTTAGACCATCCTGTGTTCTGCCCTCGGGCTCCACTTGCTGGGATGGCCTGACCTGGTCAATTGTTGATGGTGTAATGATTGATGTCCAGAGGTTTAGTAATACTTGGTAAAACATATTGCCATCTACAGCATTCATGCTAATGGTTCCTTCTTGGGTCTACAACCAATGTACAAGCAGTGCAATGTAACTGTATAATGTTCAGATAGGACACAATTCCTTTATCTTTGGGGCCTCTTACATGGGCTGAATGAAAATTTGTAGAAAGGTTTTTTTTTACCTATCATTGTCCTATGTAAAAGGACTGATGATCAGCAAACAAGTGAAGTGGTATTGCAACTACCTCTGACCCTCACTAATGCTCCTGGTGCCTTCTACCAGCCCTCATTCGATGGTCCACTGCCAGCTCTGTCCATATTGCTTGTATGGTGTCTTTTACCAATCCTCACTCCAGTGTCCACTGCCAGCTGTACCCACATTGCCTACCTTGTGCCTTCTACCAGCCCACACGCCAATGTCCATTGCCAGCTGTATCCACATTGCCTACCTGGTGCCTTCTACCAGCCCACACGCCAATGTCCATTGCCAGCTGTATCCACATTGCCTACCTGGTGCCTTCTACCAGCCCACACGCCAATGTCCATTGCCAGCTGTATCCACATTGCCTACCTAGTGCCTTCTAACAGCACTCACTCCAATGTACAGTGCCTGCTGTATCCACATTGCCTACCTGGTGCCTTCTACCAGCCCACATGCCAATGTCCATTGCCAGCTGTATCCACATTGCCTACCTGGTGCCTTCTACCAGCCCACATGCCAATGTCCATTGCCAGCTGTATCCACATTGCCTACCTGGTGCCTTCTACCAGCCCACACGCCATTGTCCATGGCCAGCTGTACCCACATTGCCTACCTGGTGCCTTCTACCAGCCCTCACTCCATGGTCCACTGCTAGCTGTACCCACATTGCCTACCTGGTGCCTTCTACCAGCCAACTCGCCAATGTCCATTGCCAGCTGTACCCACATTGCCTACCTGGTGCCTTCTACCATCCCACACGCCAATGTCCATTGCCAGCCATACCCACATTGCCTACCTGGTGCCTTCTACCAGCCCTCACTCCATGGTCCACTGCTAGCTCTACCCACATTGCCTACCTGGTGCCTCCTACCAGCCCTCACTCCATGGTCCACTGCTAGCTGTACCCACATTGCCTACCTGGTGCCTTCTACCAGCCCTCACTCCATGGTCCACTGCCCGCTCAACCCACATTGCCTAATTGGTGCTTTCTACCTACTCACACTGCATTGTCAACTGCCCGTTGTGTCCACGTTGCCTGTCTGGTGTCTTTTACCAGCAGCTTCACTCCAGTATTTAGTGCCAACTGTGTCCCATTGCTTGTCTTTATCTTCCGATCAGCCCCTACTTCATTTTCCACTTCCAGCTAAGTCTGGTACCAACCTGTGTTCCAGTTTCTGCTACCAGTCTTTGCTCTTGAACCTGTTGCTCATATGAAGCAAAGCAACCGGTCTTCTTGTACCTTTCACCCAGCTTGCCCAACCTAGATAACGTGAATATGTATAACCTCCTTCGCTAGTGGCTTGTGCTAGCTGTTCAGACAAGTATACACCATAACATCGTACAAATCCCATGATTTAAATCGATCAGGGTGCGTCATCTTTTATGCTTGCAGGAGTCCATAATATGCCAACGACGGCTCGTCTAAACCAAATAAACAAGATTTTATCATTAAGCTTAGTAAATTCTGGAACTGGAACAGCCTTGTAGGTTTCTTCAAGTACAGGGGCAAAATCCATAAAATTCCTGATGAAACAGAGGTTCATGAGGTTCCTCACAGGCAAACCAAGAGTTACCGACGCTTCGAGTAGGGGCCAAGTCTATGCTTCACTAAATCTCAACATATTCAGAGGAGACTGTGAATCAGACGTTCATGGTAGAATTGCTGCAAAGAAACCACTACTCAAGACATGAAATAAGAAGAAGAGACCTTGTAGCGCCAAGGAACACAGGCAGCGGGCACCAGACGGCTGGAAATTGGTTCTTTGGTCTGACGAGTCTGTTGACTCTCCATGAGATGCGCGAAGGCGGCAGGTTAGGTTTGGTGGCTCTCCCCAGTTGCGTAATTCAAGGTCCCACTCCCCAAGTAACAATAGAGACTAGTGAAGATTAATGAGACCTATGACTACATTGACCCCTTTCTATAGACATGAAATGACTGGAATGTACTATGACCATCATTGACCTCCACCCATCAGATGCCAGTGGTCTGTGGTCACCTTATCTGGGCCCAGCATGGCAGAGACTCACTTCTTCAGCTATCTCTAAGAACAACCAAGTGCAAGTATCTGATGAAGATAACCTGAGAAACACAGAGCCCAGCAATAGCCACAAGTTATGCCTGGGCCTTTCTTCACCTTGACCCAATCATTACATCCCAAAGCAAAGGTGACGATGATTTGGGGAGGTGGAGGTGCCTTGCGGGTGACAGATTTTTAGAATTGACAGCCAACATGGTTACCACAACGTTTCACCTTCTTAATGACCCGGAACATACCTCCAGGCTGTGCGTTAACTGTTTCACAGTGGACGGTGTCTGATCACCAAAGACATGTGACCCAAACACATCACAAGTGGATTGGGGAGTGGAGAAAAAGTATCAGACAAGTCTCAATAAAATAGGGAACTCAAGACTGTAGGAGATGTACCCTAGGTGGCCTCCTCATGCAGTATAGTGTTTCACCATCCCTCTGTTCTGACCCAGGGCCAGAGAGGGGAACCTATCTCTATGATCTGCCATAATAATGCATCTGGGCATGATATATGCCTGTATTCGGTTATGTCCTTATTGTGGCCACTTGTATCTCCTCCTGCTCTCTGCATTTGTGGTCCCTCTAAGCTTTCTGCAATGTTTCCAGTGCTGCCCTCTTGTTGGCACCTCTGGAACTTCCTTTAGTGTGAGCACTGACTCCTGGACTCCTAAACACTCAGACCGTACCAATACTCTTGACCTGACACCCAAGGTCAAGGGGAGCTTCTCCCATTTCTCTACATCTAAGAAGAAAAAAAGTTCTCTACGTTTCTGTAAAGTGCAACACTGTTCTGCCTAACCAGTTACTGACCTGGCTGGCTCACTGAGTCAATTATATCTACCTTGACCTACAGGCTTTCCACTGTACTGAGAGAGCTCCATCTGCCCTGACCTTCTGTCCTTCTACCATTGTGAGTCAGTTATATCTAACTTGAACTACAGGTTTTCCACTGTATTGAGAGAGCTCAGTCTACCCCGACCTTCAGTCCTTCTACCATTGTGAGTCAATTATATCTACCTTGACCTACAGGTCGTCCTCTATACTGAGAGATCTTCGTTTGCCCCGATCTTCTGTCCTTCTACCATTGTGAGTCAGTTATATCTACCTTGACCTACAGGTCGTCCTCTATACTGAGAGATCTTCGTTTGCCCTGATCTTCTGTCCTTCTACCATAGTGAGTCAGTTATATCTACCTTGACCTACAGGTTTTCGCTGTACTGAGAGAGCTCAGTCTACCCCGACCTTCAGTTCTTCTACCATTGTGAGTCAGATAGGCCTTGTGTATCTTACCTCTGTGGTTACCTCTACAACAGCTCTTCCCTGTACAATTTCTTGTATTAATTGTCAGGTGGTGTTAACGGTGACTACCTAAATCTCCATCTTGTTTTACTGCTAATCACCGCCCAACATGACTTTTCTCCTGAAGAAATCATCAGAGAAAAAAAAATGTCTACAGTGGGACAGACTATTTGAAGGAAGGTGGTGCCCAATTCTTCAAGTTTTCCAAAGCGTCTGTTCACATGGCATCTAGATCTTGAATAGTCGTAGATGATGTGGTCTTACTACCAGTCATGGAGAGGATGGATATGGGTAATTTAGACTTGGACTTGCTGGTTAGGAAACCAAAATGACCTTATGTGAACAGGATCTTGCGTAGTTGTAGATGATGTGGTCTAATTACCTGCCATGGAGGAGATGGACATGTGGGAACTTGGACTTGCTGGTTAGAAAACCAAAATGACCTGATGTGAACAGGATCTAGCGTAGTTGTAGATGATGTGGTCAGTAATGGAGGGGATAGACTTGTGTCAATTTAGACTTGGACTCGCTGGTTGGAAAACCACAACAACCTGATGTGAACAGGATCTTGAATGGTCGTAGACGATGTGGCCTTATTACCTGCCATGGAGATGGACATGTGTCAATTGGATTCAGACTTGCTGGTTAGGAAACCACAATGACCTGGTGTGAACATGGTGTGCATTGTAAGTTAGAGGAGCACAGAGCCCCTCTGTCCATCTGTTGCCCTGGATAGGGTAAATCTTTTCCCTCCGTTTTATTCGACAGACATTGAATAAGCCACTTCTCAAGTTCAGACAACAAAGTTGAGATCCTGTGCTACAAGATAATTAATCTGCAGACTTCTCACAGCCTCATGTTCAAGTGATTATTGCTTCCCGGAGAATGGGCTATTCATAGCTGCAGCAGTAATGAGAGTGACAAGTGGCGGTAGGTTTCATTTTGAAGACATTACACGCTTCAGCTGAGAAACCCACAGAATGAGATCGCTGGGCCAAAAATCTCAAGTTGTAAACAGTAGAGGCAGAGTGAACCCTTCAGGCATGCCGGAGGGCGACGCAAAGGAGAGGGGTGAGCAGAGGGACAAGCAAGAACGATGTTCAGCCACAGATATATCTTCTTCATTAGGGAGACACTATACTGGTATCATTGCACTATGCGCAGCTTATTTTCTCTGTTTTTGTTATGATTAAGCCAGAAAGTTTCCTAAAAGTAGTAAAGTCACAGGGAGTAATTTATAGACATGGCTGACCTATCTTTTTCACTAATTATGCAAATTCCATTTTCTTCAAAAACAAGAAAATGATCTCATACTTGCCAAACGGAAGTCCACCCTATGTAGAAGGGAACTTTTTTGAAACATATGTAGGTACTGATAATCACCCAAGTGCATAGAAAGTGCCCAAGTTTGCAGCGTGTCACAGGCCCACTCAAGAACCCCAACTCTATATGTCTAATGGGGGTCAAGTTTTGATGTCCCCTTCCACGAAAAACTTAAAAAGACTTGTCAACTTCTGCCTTCCACCCCCATATTCACCAAGGAGCTGAAGGTGGTTGATCTCTACTTTCAGGGTTCTGAGGTTGAGGAACCTGATGGCCACATTTCCCCCACTAGGCCTCAGGAGGGACATCCCATACAACCACTAGACCCAGGTTTCAGGTTTCTTCACCCTCATCTTTTGATTAAAAATAGCTTTCTTAACAATTAGTCATCAAATTAAGAACATGCAATATATTTCAAGGCAGCCCAGGCAGGACACAATAGAAGAGCGAGAAGACAAGATCCAGTAGTTCATGGAGACTTATTTCTCAGGCAACGCTCCATGGGAAAATGTATTCAAATGAGTTCTACAGAAGGATGAGAACTAATCTCCAGTCAACCAGTTCCCTTCTCTGTACTACAAAGGGTCTTCAGATAGGATGCTCTTCCTTTTGTTGGTTTCTATGGTTTGGCAAGAGCAAAGTTTCCATGAAGTATCGACAAAAAGTAAGTCTTCATCACTGTCTGGGCAAAAGGAATCAGTTCCCCAAACCCCCAGCTCTCTTAATTGATATCAAACAATAAAAAAAAACTGAGGCCCCCGAGTTTGTCCCTGGCACAACTCTTTACCTGAATTGCACTTAAAAACTAGACATCATCCTGCAGACCTCAGGAGTGTTGGCAGGTGTGTCCTAGAGTCAATTGGACATGTCAGAAGCTTGGCCACTGGAGGATCCCCTGGTGTTCTGGTGGACCAGTCAGATCCTGCCTCACCTCTGCCTATGACATATTCTAGGAAACTCCTTCTATAGCCCAAATTTTCCTCTAAAGATGCCTTATACTGGCCTCGGGAAACCAGTACAAGAGCTGAAGAGCAGACACTAAACCAGTCCTGGTGGAGCACAACCTTCTCGTCTTGACGTCTTATTGACTGCTTCATATTATTTTAGGCCAGTTTACTCCATGACAAGGAGTCACGTCTAGCTCCGGGGCCACATTGGCGTCCAGTGGTCGATGGACCAGAGTGTGAGGCCATTGTTGTGACTCGAGAAAATGTCAGCCAAACGGCGGCCCGTGTTCTCACAAAGTACAAAACATCTCTTTGCTTTTCTTCTCATGTTCAGGGCTTTTTTTTTTCAAAATGAAATGAAAATATGGCAATTCGAGAAGGAGGTTTTTCCTCGATGGCCAAGAAAATCATTTATATTGGCTTCATAAATCAGAGCCGTGTTCATCTCAAACACACAGGCGGCCATTTGGAAGATATTTCCCATGATGTATAGTGGCCCAGTGTATTATATCCCCCTCCTTGTTGCCGCCTCATACCCAGTCCTGGCCGGATTGCATCCACGATACCCACGGCTTTCCCAGCTTGGTTATTATTATATTTGTATGGCCACCATCATGAATAGCTGCTGGTCATTAGCCATTCAGATATGGTGTTATGTTCTCCTAGATGAATGAGCTGTCACAGCCGGAGCCCATCCTCCTCCCCTTGTATCGCGCGCTAAATACTTTAACTGTTTACACTTTGGCTGGATTTAGAAATTAAAACAAATGTAGAATTTCTGGCCGGAACAGTCAGTATTTTGTGTGTTACACTTGAAGCTCTGTGCTCGGTAGAAGGTGGGCCCCTGCCACAAGTCTTGGGAAGGTTATGGCAGCTTCTTCAAGGTTTTACTTCACTATGGCTTCATGTGGACAAATACTGTACAGAGGGAATATAGTGCACATAGAGATATTTTTACTCCCTAACTCCATAAGGGCCACATGTATGAAAATTGCAAAGGTCTGAGACTTTCTTTGTTACCCATAGCAACCAGTCAGAGCACCCCTTTTCATTTTTTTCAGAGCACTATATGAAATTAAAGAGGAGCTCTGATTGGTTGCTGTGGGCAACAAAGAAAGTCACAGACCTAGACAGTTTTCATACATGTGGCCCTTATGGAGTTAGGGAGTAAAAATATCATGTAAAAAATTCATACATGTCCCCCAAATTCTCCAGGATGGACAGAACCATCTTATTACTATTGCCTATATCTTCTATAGGGCACTACTGGACCTTCATACATTTAACCAGGCCTACCTGTAGAGCGGTGATCAATCTACACTCACCGGCCACTTTATTAGGTACACCTGTCCAACTGCTCGTTAACACTTAATTTATAATCAGCCAATCACATGGCGGCAACTCAGTGCATTTAGGCATGTAGACATGGTCAAGACAATCTCCTGCAGTTCAAACCGAGCATCAGTATGGGGAAGAAAGGTGATTTGAGTGCCTTTGAACGTGGCATGGTTGTTGGTGCCAGAAGGGCTGGTCTGAGTATTTCAGAAACTGCTGATCTCCTGGGATTTTCACGCACAACCATCTCTAGGGTTTACAGAGAATGGTCCGAAAAAGAAAAAACATCCAGTGAGCGGCAGTCCTGTGGGCGGAAATGCCTTGTTGATGCCAGAGGTCAAAGGAGAATGGGCAGACTGGTTCGAGCTGATAGAAAGGCAACAGTGACTCAAATAGCCACCCGTTACAACCAAGGTAGGCAGAAGAGCATCTCTGAACGCACAGTACGGCGAACTTTGAGGCAGATGGGCTACAGCAGCAGAAGACCACACCGGGTGCCACTCCTTTCAGCTAAGAACAGGAAACTGAGGCTCCAATTTGCCCAAGCTAATCGAAATTGGACAGTAGAAGATTGGAAAAAACGTTGCCTGGTCTGATGAGCCTCGATTTCTGCTGCGACATTCGGATGGAATGGTCAGAATTTGGCGTCTACAACATGTAAGCATGGATCCATCCTGCCTTGTATCATCGTTTCAGGCTGGTGGTGGTGGTGTCATGGTGTGGGGAATATTTTCTTGGATCTCTTTGGGCCCCTGTGGACCCATTGAGAATCGGTGCAACGCCAAAGACTACCTGAGTATTGTTGCTGACCATGTCCATCCCTGTATGACCACAATTTACCCAACATCTGATGGCTACTTTCAGCAGGATAATGCGCCATGTCATAAAGCTGGAATCATCTCAGACTGGTTTCTTGAACATGACAATGAGTTCACTGTACTCAAATGGCCTCCACAGTCACCAGATCTCAATCCAGGGGGTCCAACCCGTTACTAGCATGGTGTACCTAATAAAGTGGCCGGTGAGTGTATATTGGCTTATCTTTCTGTTTCTTCCAGGAGACTCCTGGAAACTGAGAAGGGGTTAATGCAAATCCCACCGCTAAAATGGGATGGATCAAGGGTGTTCTTGGGAGCAGAGCTTAAATGTCCTAGGATTGGGAAAATAAAGGTTGGCAAGTATGGGTCAGTCCATTTAGTCGCCCTTGGTTTTGGAGTATGGCTACACTGAGGACTTGATCTTCAAGAGAACTTGGATTCCACTACAGCATACTACCCTCAGCATACTCTTCCAATGGCAATGGCTGGTGTCCAGCATGTAGTACGGGTTGAGCCGGCAATGGGCGTAACTGATCAAGTAGTTAGGTCATAGTCCAAGCAATGGCGGGCATAGACAATAATCAAGAGACAGGAGAGGTCGAAACCAGAAGACACATAACAAGACCAGAAGGGATAAACATGGCAGCATACTGGAGAAACACTCCTAAACTTCATCAATGAGTATGCATGGAGTATCCCTTTAAATGAGGACTGTAGTGCTGCTATAGGCAGGAGATGAAATTTCGGCACATGCCGAAGGCGCAAGAGGACACACAGCTAGCGTGGGATAAATGTTGGAGCAAGCCTAAGACAAAAGCCAAAAAGCAATAGGGCAACCCACTGTCCTTGGGCATGAGCCAGGGGCGGACTCGTAACAGTATTCCACCAGTTATACACAAGCTTGATACCATTTTCGGAGTACTATAATGTTGCTGTATGGAAGCAACATAGGGCGGCACATGGCTGCGTCCTACGGAAACTCTGTAATACTTGCACTTTCCTAATTTAAGGGGCTCTCCAGGTTCTCTAACGGCCTATCTTAGAGTTAGGCTGTAAAGGTCTAAAGGGATTTTCCCATGAGCAGATCGTAGCCACTGATCGTTGGGGTCCTATCTCGATCATATGAGTTTTGTGTCTTGTGTTTGAATGGAAAAGTGGTCAAGCTCCTTTCAAAGCCTATGGGGCTCTTGGAGATGGTGGAGTACTGATGGTGTCCCATAGAAAGGAGCAGCACTGCACATGCTCGACCACTGCTCTATCCATTTCTCATGATCCCAGTGCTCAGAATTAGACAATCAGACACTTTTTATGTATCTCAGAGAAAGGGGAAACCTACACTTATCTGATTGGCTAAAGGTGTTTGGCCTCTCACGCCAACAAAAACATTAAAAAGTTACGACTGCCGTAGTTTACTAGGTCATTAAGGAGTTAATATAGAAACACGAAGAAAACAAGTTTGGGGCACATAAACAATTACTAGACGATCGGAAGGCAGATATCAGGCCGGATATCCTTAGATGTTGTATCTCGGTATCACGGTCATTCGCGGATCCTCGGGTGACCGCCATATTTCTTGTAGCGCTGAGCAAATATCTAATTTATGCAGTGAATTACCAGAAGAGGTTTTCTAAGCTTTGTACTCTGTATGCCACAAACAGCAGGGAGCGTACGTCAGAATGTGCCGGCAGGAAGTATACGGCTCCGGATGACAGTAAATTGTACACAAAATCCACTTTTCCAGATAAAAGTTTTTAAGATTCCTCTTTATTAGGCCCAATCATAAAATGCGGAGCAGTAACCCTGCCGTAACATGAACCATGGACAGCACATGTGTAGTGTAATGTTATGAGGCCCGGGGAATGGTGTAATATATAGTATTAACTTTACAGGAGATGTATATAGCAGGATGACACAAAGAGACCAAATGCAGAAAACCAATACACAGGGCAGCACAAGAAGACCAAGTACAGAAAAAGATACCACAGGACACCATAAAAAGACCAAATACAGGAGAAGACCTATGCAACAGGACGACAAAAAAATACCAAATACAGAAGAAGACGTATATAAGAGGATGAAACAAAAATACCAAATACAGAAGAAGACATATGGAGGAGGACGAAACAAAAATACTAAATACTGAAGAAGATGTATGCAACAGGAAACCACAAAAAGACCAAATACAGAAGAAATTTACAAGAGGAAGAAACCACAAAAAGACCAAATACAGAAGACATATACAAGAGGAGGAAACTACAAAAAGACCAAATACAGAAGACATATACAAGAGGATGAAACAAAAAGACCAAATCCAGAAGAAGATGTATACAACAGGATGAAAGAAAAATACCAAATACAGAAGATGTATAGAAGAGGACAAAACAAAAAGACCAAATACAGAAGAAGATGTATACAACAGGATGAAACAAAAAGACCAAATACCCGAAGAATTTTACAAAGGGAAAGAAAAAAGACCAAATACAGAAGAGTATACAACAGGACAAAAAAAAAAGAACAAATACAGAAGATATATAGAAGAGTACAAAACAAAAAGACCAAATACAGAAGAAGATGTATACAAGAGGACGAAACAAAAAGACCAAATACAGAAGAAATATACAAGCGGAGGAAACAAAAAGATCAAATAAAAAGAAAAAGGTATAAAAGGGGAAAAAAGAAAAATACCAATACAAAAATATAAGAGGGACAAAACAAAAGCCAAATACAGAAGAAGATGTATACAAAGATGAAAGAAAAAAACCCAAAAATACAGAAAATATAAAAGAGACAAAAACAAAAAGGACCAAAACAGAAGAAGATGTATAAAGGGGATGAAAAAAAAACCAAATCAGAAGAGTTAAAGGGGGAAAAACAAAAAGACCAAATAAGAAGAAAAAATGTATACAACAGGGTGAAACAAAAGACAAATACAGAAGACTTTATAAAAGAGATGAAAAAAAAAAGGACCAAATACAGAAGAAAGTATGAAGAGGACGAAAAAAAAAGAAAAAAATACAAAGTTATGTTACAAGAGGACGAAACAAAAAGCCTGAACACAGAAGAAGATCAGTGTGTGAACCCCACTTCTTTGCCTTTCTGTGATTTCCGCCCCTTTGTTGTCTGATACAATCGGCACTCTGCACTCTAAGCTAGGGCCCTTCCTCTGAAAGCATCCTGTTTTAAGCCTGGCAATGGCGGGGTCCTGCGACCAATTTTAAAAGGTGTCTTGTCTCAGAGTCACAATCTAACAGCGGATGAGGGGGGCGGTTTAATCCCAATTCCATTGCCCCAAAATGTTTTGGGCTATTAAAGGGATAAAACCCCTGTTTGGAATTTTGCTTTAAACTTTTTGTTAGAGTCACAATGTGTGTAAGGGGTTTTTAGTGGACCCGTGGACCACCGAAAGCGATGATATTTTAAGCCACGCCGGGAACGGAATCTAAGTACCCCCCGGTTTTTTCCCCCAGAGCCCGCCGCAAAGGGGGATGGACTTGCTGCGGCGTGAGGCTAACAGGTCGCCCCCCCTGATGTGAATTGGCATGGCGGGAGGGGCGCGAGGTACAGGTCTTTTAGTCGAGAAAATCTAGTCGTGGCAGGCAGAAGGTCAGGGCAGGCGGCATGATTGTGGCGAGACAGGCAGGAAGGTCGGGGCGGCGCAGAGGTTCGGAGTCGAGAAACGTAGCAAGGGGTTGGGTACGGGAAGGGCGGGGGAAAAACTTGGGGAACGCTTTTACTAAGGCACGAGGCAACAAGATCCAGCAAGGATGATTGTGGACCGGGGACTTTTAAAATCCCCCAGAGAACGAGTGCGCGGCCTTAGGAAAGGGGGCACGCGCTCCCCGGGGGAGAGAGCACGGCGCAAGGGGCGAGGTCAGGTGAGTCCCCGGAGGAGCAGACCCCCCGGCTCGTCCCGGGGCCAGCGGCGGCACCCGCCCCCGGGGGGCCCCGGGGGGGGCGGCCACGGGTGCGCCGGGGGCCGATGACGGGGCAGACCGCGACATTTTCCCCCCCCCCCCCTTATTTCCCCCCCCCTCTTTTTAGGCTAAAGGGAACTTAGGTTTAGATCCGGTTCAGTATATTGGACGGTTCCCAGGACCTCTCTTCGGGCCGAAGGGCCCTCCAATTACAAGAAAAAAATCATTTTACCCCTGACGTCTTCATGTCAAAGTGCCCTTCACTTCAAAAACATCAGGGGATTCTACCCCCCGAGACGGAGCAGCCCCCTCGGGGAGAACCGTTTCAGGACCAGGGGTTTTAGGAGGGAGAATGAAAGCCGTTAGGAAACCCCGGAAGATGGAGGAGGCAGAGTTTATAGGAAAACCCGGGTTATTGTCGCAGTATTCTGAAGGCCCCCCAGAAACGGGGCCCCCCAATTATAGTGGGGATCTTGAGGCGTTTGTATTTAAGAGGAGCCACACTTTATCCCCTGGGGGGGAATTTGGGGGAAGGTCTTCTCCTCTTGTCAGCTTGGGTCTTCTGCGGGCTGAACCCTGGGAAAGGTTTGTGGGTCTCTCGCCAAATGACCCTAAAATCCGAACCTGGTTGTCCAGGGCGGGAACCTCGGAGGCGGAACCCAGGGGGGGGGGGGAGGGCGCGGGTGACGGCCAAAGACCCAAAAAGGAGAAGGCCAGTTGAGGGGGGAGTCCGTGATTATATGGAACGGGGCCCCCCGGGGCAGAAATTCGGACCAGTTGTCCTGACGTCCGGACACGAAGTCCCGTAGATACCCCCAAAAAGTCTGGTTTCCCTTCCCCACCTGCCCATTGTCTGGGGAGAATCGAAAAAAACCACTTGATTTGCCCGGGAAAACCCCGGGAACGCGAAAAAGGAAAAGGACCCTCTGGGAAGGGGTTTTTGGAAACAGCAGGCAAAGGGTTGAGGAAAAATGCCCGCCCAAGGGAAAAGGGGCCAGGAGGGCAAAAGGGGACATTTGTGAGGACCGTGGGAGTACCAGGTTTGGAGTGGGAAAAAAATCGGAGTGCCAAAATCAAAAAAGCGGTGAAAAGGCCCGAAACACGTGTGCCAATCCCAAAAACGCGGGGGTTGCTGCCCGAAGGGGGTCATGAAAACTCAAAAGGGGCCCCGGTTTGGGCCCTTTTCCCACTCCCCCTTGGAATTTTGATTGGAAGGGTTGAGGGAATTTGGGGAAATGACCTTGGCTTCCCCGGAAAAATCAAATTTGCCAGAACATTTTAGAGGGTTTCGCAGAATTGTTTAGCCCGAGTTAAGGACAATGAATCGTCCTTTTTTTAAAGAAGAAAAAAAAAGCCCCCGGGGAAAGGTTCATAAAACCCTTCGAAAAATTTTGATATTTTTGCCCTCCCTGGGGTTTTAAAAAAAGGGGAACCCTACCCCGAGGGACTGTTTTGGGGGGGTTGAGGGGCACTTTTCGGCGTAAGGGTATTCTTAGGTTTTTTTCCAAGGAATAAACCCCAAAAACCCGGACCCCGGGAGACCCGTAAACTTGAAAAAACCATGGGGGAAAGAGAAAATCGGGGGCTTGCACCCAAACAAGTCCTCACTCGTTTCCCAAGAGGGTTGCCCGTCTTCCATAAGGAATGCTGACGTTAGCCGGGAAACCCCAACGGATCCCCCCGAAAAAACGGCGAGGGCGGAAAGGAAGGGATTCCTCCGTGTGTAGGAACCCCTACAAGGAGGGTCACTGGGGGGGGTGTGACGAATGGAGCCCCCGGAAAGCCCCCACTCCCCCGGGGAGAAGCAAGGGCTTTCCAGAGGTCACGGAGCCCTTGGTGACGAAAGGGGGAAAGGCGGAATAAAGCCCCGGGGAGCGGGGGGTTTCAGGGAAGGGGAACCCGGAACGATAGATCCAGAAGGGTGAAATTACCCGGACAAATGGGGAAAAGGCCCGCAAAAAGCCAATTTTGGGCGGGCCCCTTTTAAAGGAAGGCCCCCCCGGCCGCCTTTGGAAATGGGGCACAAAGCGGGCCCTCGGGGCCGGCAGAGAGCGCGGACAGCAAAGGGGCGAGGTTTGGTAGGGCCCCGGCAGGGCGGACCCCCCGGCTGTCCCCCCGGCCCGGCGGGACCCCGACCCCGGGGGGCCCCGGGAGGACGGCCACAGGTGCGCCCGCAGGCCGAGGAGCGGGACAGGCCGCGACATTGTGCAGAAAGTCCTGAAACACTAAACACTTGGACATGTGCATCTAAAGGGAAGAGATGGATCATTTAAGGCATTTAAAAAATGTTCAACCTGAAATTTCACCAAAAAACAAAATATCCTGAACTTTTTGTGAGTAGTTTATACTAAGAAGTCATAGATAAAGGTAATTAGCAACTGTGACTTCCAGGGTTATGCGGACATCTGAAAAAGAACTATACAATAATTGTCAGCAGTGTCCTCCACCCAACACATGTACCTGCCACAAAAAAGAAGAACCTTAATGAAAAAGTCTGGCCATTCCCAAAACCCCCTTTTAAGTCAAAACCTAACCAGCGGCACAGGGGAGCGGAGAGCCCCCGGGTGGCCTTCCCCAATTCTACCAGTGTGATGAGGTTCAGCTCGAATTATCCTTCTTAATTACTCATCCATCTTCATTATGTCACTGACTACCCAAGCACAGGAGAAGTCATCAGTCAGCACAAGAAATGCAAATCTCACGATCTTCATCATGTACAATAGATTCTTATTAATGGAATCATAAAAGCCTGCTTAAAAAGATCGTTTAAAACTGCCCAAGTCTTGAATAGCTGTTCCCCCCCTCAGTCCCTGCATACACATGTACCTCTATCCCATCCAGACTCCTCTATCCCACTCACAACTCTTCTATCCTCCTCCAGATCTCTCTGACCCCGTCCAGACTCTTCTATCTCTCCCTCCACATCCTCCTGTCCTCCTCCAGACTCCTCTGTCACCTCCATTTGAGATGGTGTCTTTTAACAACTTGAAAGAGGGGTCAAATGGACTCCATGGGCACTTATGCTTGACGGTTACAGTGAAATATAAATACATGTTTAATAAGCTTAGGTATTCTCACAAGTACGAACAAAACTTAGTCGTAACAGTTGAGACCGGTGGGTCCGATGCGGAGTTGTCACCGACCCAGTCTTTTAGCCCTTCCTTCATGATTCTCTTTGTATACAGACTCAGGTTCTTGTTCCAGGAGCTACTTGCTCTTTTTTTGGATCCTGCTAAAGGAATCCTCACTCTTGACTCTCTGGTCTTCTACTCTGGTTGCATTCACCTCTAGAATGGGATTCAAGGTGAAAACCCCTTTATTATCTTAGTATGCCCTAATAAGGGGTTATATTAAAATAGGGTTGTACTAGTGAGCATGTACTGGAACCAAGAGAAGGGATGATGGGACTATGCTGAAACATCTAACTACTCTTCTGTTGAAATAAGAAAATAACGCCCCCTGCAGTATTTCTTGGTTCTCAGCAGGTGCACTGTCCTCCATGACACTTTTCAATTCAACTTGCATCTAGATCAATGTCTGCATCTACCACCCATGTGTCTCCCACATCATCCACCGCCCAAGTGTCTCATACACTATCTACCGCCCAAGTGTCTCCTACCAGTCCACCACCCAATTGTCTTCTACACCATCCACCACCCACGTGTCTTCTTCACCATCCACCACCCAAATGTCTTCTACATCGTCCACCACCCAAGTGTCTTCTACATCGTCCACCACCCAAGTGTCTTCTACATCGTCCACCACCCAAGTGTCTTCTACATCGTTCACCACCCAAGTATCTCCTACATCATCCACCACCCCCAGTGTTTCTACCCTTCCACCTCTAGGGGTCTTTTAAAACCCTTTCCCCCCCAAAAGTCTCCCCACAAGTTTCCCAAAACAAAAATGTCCTCGACACCGTCCACCACCCAAGTGTCTCATCATATCCCCACCCCAGTTTTTACACCCTTTCCAAACCCCCCAAGTGTTCCCCACCCTACCTCCCAAATGCCCCTTAGCAAACCAAACACAAAGTGTTTCGCACAAACCCCACCCCTGTCTCCCCAAGGCCCCCCATTAGGTATTCCTACAACCCCTCCCAAAAATTTATGTTCCTAACCCACCCCCCCCAAGTGTCTCCAACACCCCCATCATTCAAGGTTCATCCCCTCATCCCCATTATGCAAACTCTTACACCCTCCACCATTTTATGGGCTTCTACACCCTCCACCACCCCGGTGTTTTCCTACCTGTCCATGCCCAAAATTTTTCCTGCAGCATCCACCACCCAAGTTACTTCTACTAAAAACCACCAATGCCTTCTACATTGCCCCCCATCAATGCTCCAAAATCAAACCACCCCCCAGTGTCTTCGAAATCCACGATCTAGGTGTCTCCTACACCATCCTGCATCCAAGTGTTTCCTACACCATCCGCCCCAAGTGTTCCTACGTGTAACAAAAATGTCTTCGACACCATCCACCACCCAGTTTTTTTACACCCTCTTCCCCCAAATTTTGGGCTCCTACATGTCCCCATTAGGTGTTCCTAACGTCCATATTGGGTGTCTTCATACCATCCAAAAAACCAATGTCACTACACCCCCCCCATCACCCAAGTGTCTCGTACACCCTCCGTCATTCAAGTATCTCATCCACCATCCACCATTCAAGTGTCTCCTACACCATCCAAGTGTCTCCTACGTCATCCACCTTCCAAGTGTCTCCTACGTCATCCACCCTTCCCAAAGGGCTCCAAATTTCTTCACCTTCCAAGTGTCTCCTCTCATCCCCCCTTTCCCAAATGTCTGCTCCCCCATTACCATCCAGGGGCTTTTCCCATCCATCCTCTAAGTATCAGGAGACCATCCACCTCACCAGTGTTCTCCTATCAACTGCCAAAATGTTTTCCCCCCTGCCCACCCAAATGTTTTCTACCACCGGGCCATTTTTAGGTGTCAGAAGACCTCCCCTTCCAAGTGTTTTCTACCCATCTATGCCCCAAGTGTCCTCTACACCGTCCACCCTCTACGTGTCAGGAGACCATCCACCTCCCAAGTGTCTTCTACACCATCTATCGCCCAGTGTCCTCAAAACCCCCTCCCCCCCTAGGTGTCAGGAGACCATCCACTTCCCAAGTGTCTTCTACACCATCTATCGCCCAAGTGTCCTCTACACCGTCCACCCTCTAGGTGTCAGGAGACCATCCACCTCCCAAGTGGCCCTTACATCTTTCTATCGCCCCAAGTGTCCTCTACACCGTCCACCCTCTAGGTGTCAGGAGACCATCCACCTCCCAAGTGTCTGTGGGGAGAATTAGTATGTAGATAATTAAAATCACATTCCTCAGACCCGAAGCCCTCACACACCTCTGTAGTGTCCATTTAACCTATTCCTTAATTTGCTGCAAAATGACATAAGGTCTGCTGACCTCTGAGCACACCACAGAGATGCAAGTAAAATCCCATGCAATAAATGATTCATGCCTCTCTGCCTGATTTGCATACATTCGCATATACATACATCTATATCCCACCATGCTTAATTACCAGAAGGGCATTCAAGTAACTTTCCGTAGGAGTATCATCGCCCCCCACCCCCAAGATCAAACACTCCTCCGTCCTGGTGGATAACCTGATGACATTGCCTCTGAAAAGCCTGCATATGGCTGAGCCTGGGGGTCTGCAGCTCAGTGGGGATCGGACCCTCTGTCTCCACCATTATTGTTTGAGTCAGTCGCTCTTTTATAGCAACGGGGAGAGAAGTAGGTTACGAGTGGTGAATTCGGCGGCAGGAGCCGAGGCTGCTCCCACCCTAAGACAAATATTACACTGTGTGAGACAAAGTAGCTATTGTGGGCGAGGATTGGTCAGCGAGAACCGATGCTCTATTTTAATCATCCACCACCCGCTCGATTAACCCATGCACCGCCGCACTTCACGCTCAATCTCAGATGTTTGCTGAAGGCTCCCGTCATATTAACCCCGTAAGGACCGAGGCCCTCACATACGTAAACCTTCACCTTCTGACATGACACGTTCCAAGGCTGCGGGTGTATTATGGACCATGACTTGGTCATATGTCCCGGGTTTACGGAAAGGCCTCTCGGGGTTTATGATGCTCGAGGTGAGGCCAGGACATTTGACCATGTTACATGGACATTTTGGGGAATGACAAGGCAAGAAAGTCTGCTCCAAATAACTTGTGTGGATCTGAAGTAACACTTCGGGTGAGGTCGCATGAGGGTGCATCCAATGGTTGAGCGAGTCTGCCGGCAGCCATTGGAGGAGGCATGGTTTTGGCCGCATGTGGCCAGACTCTCATGTGTCCTCATCCTATATTCTACATCAGATCCACACAAATTATTGTTGTCTTTGTGTCTTGTAAATTGTGTTCACGGTCCCTGGAGTGGCAGAAGGGTCGGGGTAGAAGTTAGAAAGTAAGATTTTCGATTTTTTTTTTTTACTATTGTCTGTTTTGGCAGGAGACCTAAATACAAAAACCTCCTTCCTAATACTAAACAGGGTCACATTGAGCTCCCCGTCTAGCACTTTCTGAGACCACCATCATTTCGTCTCCTCATCACGGCGGCGTCCAGCTATAGCGCGCGATCGGCCATTGCGGCAGGTTTACAGTCTCGTAGCTAGACCATAAGTTTACGGATTGTGCCATCTGGTTATGATTCGGATCCTTCTTCCTGTTTTCTTGCTCTAAATTTAGATACCGTCTTGCAAAATTGTTTTCTCCTAATCCGCCCCCCGGGACAAAAGTTCTGAGGTTGCAGGAATGTTAGAACTTTCCACACTTCATGACCGGTTATACCACATGCAATGACTATGTCTCATCAACCCTTTCTCATACGCCCCATGAGGGCTGATGGGCATAATGTACGGTGTGCCTAGATCTGGACCTCTGGCTATGACCCAAAGTGGAGAACCACTAACAAGCAGTCCTGATCCTTCCATGCGTTTTATTGCCCACGTGTGATGCCATATTTGCCCTGTAGGGACCACTGCAAAGAAGATCAACAACTGACTGCAACTTTTATCATGGAAGACCATGCCCCCCTTGACTGTAGGACCAGCAAAGAAGATCAAAAAAATGTGCAATTTTATCAAGGAAGGGCCTGCCCCTTGCATGTAGGGACCACTGCAAAGAAGATGAACAACTGACTGCAACTTTTATCATGGAAGACCATGCCACCTTGCACTGTAGGGACCACTGCAAAGAAGATGAACAACTGACTGCAACTTTTATCATGAAAGATGATGCCACCTTGTCAAAGAGTAAAACAGAATGGGTTGTGAGTACAGTCCGGAGCAGCACGGCAGCCATTCGGGCAGGTACAGATGGAATCAATGCCTGAGTTGGTCATGAGAACCCACAAAGGAGCAGACCATCTGCCAACCAAGAGAGGCTAAGCCAGGGGTCTTCAAACTGCGCTCCTCCAGCTGTTGGGAAACTACTACGCCCATCATGCCCACTGTTATAGATTATATCAATGCATGATGGGAGTTGTAGTTTCCCAACAGCTGGAGGGCCGCAGTTTGAAGACCCCTGCGCTAAGCCAACGAAAAGTGATGAGGAGGTGGAGAAGGAAGTAATGATGCCACTTGTGTTTGGAAAGGGGAGAAGCTTTGCGACTAGGAGACCAACACGTTAGAGATTGGGTCACCTTAAGTAGCAAAAGTGGTGATTGTCCAATCTTTTCAAGATCAAGTGACAAGCTAAGGATAGGGGTCACCTGCCTCCCTTGATAATAGTGCAAAGTACAAAGCTACTTACCGCCTGCACAGGGGCAGGATATCTGGTCGGGATGCACCTCAACCACCACATAATAGTCGCTAAGCTCTGGAGATTGCCATGGGTGGTTCAGTAGACTTCTGACATTACCTCTCCTTTTGCAGACTCCTCTTACAAGAGCACAAATTCGAGTCTCCAACAACAAGATGGCTCCATCTTCCCTTTACTCACATGCATGTATTATGGGGCACTGCCATGCCAGCCTGTAGCTTATTAGATGAGGGGGCACACTGGAACCCAGTGCTGCCCGTCACCTGCTCAGACCTGTAGAGTAGGTCAACTAGCTTGTCAATACCTGCATCAATCTCGCCATCACTATTATTTTTATTTTAGAGCAGAATCCAGGACCCTAGAGCTGCAAATCAAAGGAGCCAACCAGGGCCATCTTAACATAATTATGGGCCACGGGGCAAAGCAATGTACTGGGCCTGGACTTTCCATCACATCAGGCCACAGTTCTAATCACCCATCTCTGTTCCTCCAACGAACTGCACCAGGACTCTCCCATGACTTGGAGGCCGCATGCCTTGAGCAACCTGCAGTCTACAAGACTGATGGCTTCCTCCTTTGTCATAGGTTTTAGTTGTTTGCGCATAGAGAACCCCGGGATCGAGGGCATGTGCCCATGTTCCCTGTAACATACCTTTTACCACCTGGGGTCCGTAGACTTATTGGGCTCCTGGACAACTGCCCAGTGTCCCCAATGGATAAGATGGCCTTGGAGCCAACCACCAAACCATTGTGCTGCCCTACTTGGTTGTCTGTAGTTACTCACACACCAAAGTCATGAAAGAGACAGATGACTACTAAGAGCTACCTTTATGGACCTTCACTATAAATGATAATTAGGGAGCCTTTCAGGTTTCTTGAATGGAAGTCTGCAAATTATTGGGGCACATCAGCAGCTGTGAAACAGGAGAACAAGGTCCCATCTCTGGCTGCTAGGCTCCCACTCGCGGTGAGACACCATCTCCGTCGGCAGCACCTGCAGACAATGCAGCATTATTGACATCCCCCCTCATGAGCCGTATCCCTGGAGTAGAAGACACGTTTCCTGCAATATGTTATAAAAAGAGTCCAGTATCCCGGAGACTTCCTCCGCGCGCCGCACCAGTCTACGGAGCCTCAGAGTTGCTGAAACTCGAGTCGGGCCTGTGGGAAACCAGCTTGTGAGTTTAAACTCTACCCTTGTTTTTATCTTCTGTTCTGGAGTAAAATAAACCAGGTTTAACTTCCCGAGTGTTGCCTTAGCACGGTGACTCAGTGGTTAGGATCGGTGCAGCACAGTGACTCAGTGGTTAGGATGGTGCAGCACAGTGACTCAGTGGTAAGCATGGTTCAGAAAACTGGCTCAGTGGTGGCTCCGTTGCTAGCAAAGTCTTTCAGTGGTTACTATAGTGCAGCAGAGAAGGTCAGTGGTCAGCACAGGTCCCCACTGTTCTGCACAGTGCAGTATGGTGGCTCAGTGGTCAGCATAGTGCAGTATAAAGGCTCAGTGGTCAGCATAGTGCAGTATGGCGGCTCAGTGGTCAGCATAGTGCGGTATGGCGGCTCAGTGGTCAGCATAGTGCGATATGGTGGCTCAGTGGTCAGTACAGTGCTGTATGGTGGCTCAGTGGTCATAATAGTGCAGTATGGTGGCTCAGTGGTCAGCATAATGCAGTAGAATGGCTCAGGGGTCAGGAGAGTGGGGTATGGGGGCTCAGTGGTCAGCAGAGTGCAGTAGGGCTGGCTCAGGTGGTCAGCATAGTGCAGTATGGTGGCTCATTGGTCACCCATAGTTGAAAGTATGGTGGTCGTGGTAAAGCATAGTGCATTTATGGGGCTCAGTGGTGAGCATAGTGC
The DNA here is from genome assembly GCA_025379985.1 of Phyllomedusa bahiana. NCBI lineage: Eukaryota > Metazoa > Chordata > Amphibia > Anura > Hylidae > Phyllomedusa > Phyllomedusa bahiana. The sequence continues at coordinate 12,616 of JAODAL010038915.1, read as the reverse complement.
AGTATGGCGGCTCAGTGGTGAGCATAGTGCAGTATGGCGGCTCAGTGGTGAGCATAGTGCAGTATGGTGGCTCAGTGGTCAGCACAATTTCTCAGTGGTCAGCATAGTGCAGTATGATGGCTCAGTGGTCAGAATAGTGCAAAATGGTGGCTCAGTGGTCATAAAATAGTGCAGTTTATGGTGGCTAAATTGGTCAGAAATAGTGCAGTATGTTGGCTCAGTGGTCGAAATAGTGCAGTATGGGGGCTCAGTGGTCGAGCATTAGTCCCAGTATGGTGGCTCAGTGGTCATTATAGTGTTGTATGGTGGCTCAGTGGTCAGTAAAGTGCGGTATGGTGGCTCAGTGGTCAGTGCAGTGCGGTATGGTGGCTCAGTGGTCAGCATAGTGCAGTATGGTGGCTCAGTGGTCAGCACATTTTCGCAGTGGTCAGCATAGTGCAGTATGATGGCTCAGTGGTCAGCATAGTGCAGTATGGTGGCTCATTGGTCAGCATAGTGCAGTATGGCGGCTCAGTGGTCAGCATAGTGCAGTATGGTGGCTCAGTGGTCAGCATAGTGCAGTATGGTGGCTCAGTGGTCAGCATAGTGCAGTATGGCGGCTCAGTGGTCAGCATAGTGCAGTATGGTGGCCCCTCAGTGGGTGGCATAGTGCAGTATTTTGGGGCTCAGTGGTGTGAGCATAGTTGCAGTATGGTGGCTCCGTGGTCAGCATAGTGCAGTATGGGGCTCAATTTGGTGAGCATAGTGCAGTTGGGGCTCAGTAGTCAGCATTGTGCAGTATGGTGGCCTCAGTGGTGCATAGTGCAGTAGGGATGGCTCAGTCTGGTCAGCATAGTGCAGTATGGGGGCCCTCAGTGGTCAGAATAGGTCAGTATGGCGGCTCAGTGGTCAGCATAGTGCAGTATGATGGCTCAGTGGTCATTATAGTGCGGTATGGTGGCTCAGTGGTCAGCATAGTGCAGTATGGTGGCTCAGTGGTCAGCATAGTGCAGTATGGTGGCTCAGTGGTCAGCATAGTGCAGTATGGTGGCTCAGTGGTCAGCATAGTGCAGTATGGTGGCTCAGTGGTCAGCATAGTGCAGTTTGGCGGCTCAGTGGTCAGTACAGTGCGGTATGGCGGCTCAGTGGTCAGCATAGTGCGGTATGGCGGCTCAGTGGTCAGCATAGTGCGGTATGGTGGCTCAGTGGTCAGCATAGTGCAGTATGATGGCTCAGTGGTCAGCATAGTGCAGTCTGGCGGCTCATTGGTCAGCATAGTGCAGTATAATGGCTCAGTGGTCAGCATAGTGCAGTATGGTGGCTCAGTGGTCAGCATAGTGCAGTATGGCGGCTCAGTGGTCAGCATAGTGCAGTATGGCGGCTCAGTGGTCATCATAGTGCAGTATGGTGGCTCAGTGGTCAGCATAGTGCAGTATGGTGGCTCAGTGGTCAGCATAGTCCCAGTATGGCGGCTCAGTGGTCAGCATAGTGCATTTATGGCGGCTTCAAGTGGTCAGCATAGTGCGGTATGGTGGCTCAGTGGTCAGTGCAGTGCGGTATGGTGGCTCAGTGGTCAGCATAGTGCAGTATGGTGGCTCAGTGGTCAGTGCAGTGCAGTATAATGGCTCAGTGGTCAGCATAGTGCGGTATGGTGGCTCAGTGGTCATTAGTGCGGTATGGTGGCTCAGTGGTCAGTGCAGTGCGGTATGGTGGCTCAGTGGTCAGCATAGTGCAGTATGGCGGCTCATTGGTCAGATAGTGCAGTATGGGGTCAGTGGTCCCCTAGTGCAGTATATGGCTCGGGTCAGCATAGGCAGTATGGCGGTAGTGGTCAGAAAGTACCGTATGGTGGCTCAGTGGTCAGAATAGTGCAAGTATGGTGGTTCAGTGGTCAGCATAGGGGCAGTTGGGGCCAGTGGTCACCCTAGTGCAGTATGGTGGCCAGTGGTAGCCAGCTCGGGGGGTTATTTTATACCCAAAACTCTTATTTTTCCCCCCGTGTCTTGCATGGGTTTCCATCCAGAAATGTATTGTATGCACCTGAGATTGTGAACTTAGATTGTGAGTCCCACTGGGAACAGTGACGGGTGTGTAGGATGTCAATCTCTGTACTGAGCGGCAGAATATGTTGGCGCTATATTTTCCATATCAGACTGCTCCGTATTCTGGGCACACTTACTGCATATGTACTGGACCTGTTTTTTGGATGGAGAAGTCCTACAATGTCCTACAAGGATGCGCAGATGATTGTGGCCTCCCCGTAGAAGTGTCAGATTGCCATTGCGTCCTCTATGTTCTGGAGCGGTGGAGGAGACATGTCATGGGTTTCTCTGTCTGCAGGAAGCAGTTTGTCCCTGGGCCCCTGGCTATGGAGCAGACTTGTCCTATAGGTTTCCATGGCTGGGTGATCTCTATCCGCAATGTAAACATCCAGCCCGGGACGGGGGAGTTGTGTGGTCGGCCTTTGTTCCTGCTGCTCCTTCCTGCCACGCATCACAAGAATTCATATCATGGAATAAAAGCCTTCAGTCAATGACAGGAGCCAAAGGAAACAAACACCCGGGGCCCGAGCTTCTCACCTCCAGCAGAAAGTTGTAAGAAAATAAGATGTTAGGGGCCCGGTGCCTGCGTGGTATAAGACGCCCATTCATGGAGACCCCGTCTTTTTGAGTGCCCAATGGGGGGGCACCGTCCGCTGTCAGGGTTATGTGACGAAACTCTCAGTGGCTGGGGGTTAAGCTCTTATGGTCAGCAAGGTCCTCTCTCCTGTAGAGTGTAAGTTTATGGTCAGCAAGGTCTCTCTCCTGTGGGTGAAAGCTTTTATGGTCAAAGGTTCTCCTTAGAGTGAAGCTTTATGGGCGAGGGTCCTCTCTCTGTTTAGATATTTAAGCTCTTATGGACAGAGAAGACCTTCACTACTTGTTATAGTGTAATCTCTTATGGGCAAAGGACCAGTCTCTTCTGTAGGGTGTAAGCTCTTATGGTCTATGGACCTCTCTCTGCAGAGGTGTGTACTATCTCTTATTGCATTGGACCTCTCTCCCTGTAGATTGTAAGCCTCTTATAGGCATGGAACACCTCTCTCCTGTAGAGTGTAAGCTCTTATGGCTCGGGACCTCTCTCCTGTAGAGTGTAAGCTCTAATGGCAGGGTTCTCTCTCCTGTTATAGTGTAAGCTCTTATGGGCCATGGTCCTCTCTCCGTATAGAGTGTTATGCTCTTATGGGTCAGGGTCCTCCTCTCCTGTAAGTGTAAGCTCCTCTTATGGTCAGGGATTATCTACTTCTGTAGAAGTGTAAGCTCGTTAGGAGCAGATTACCATCTGCCTCCTGTAGATTGTAAGCTCTAATGGGCAGGGTTCTCTCTCCTGTAGAGTGTAAGCTCTTATGGCCAGGATCCTCTCTCCTGTAGAGTGTAAGCTCTTATGGCCAGGGTCCTCCTCTCTGTAGAGTGTAAGACTCTTATGGGCAGGGTTCTCTCTCCTGTAGAGAGTAAGCTCTAAGGGACCAGCGGACCTCTCTCCTTTAGAGTGTAAGCTCTTATGTGTCAGGGTCTCTACACCTTTAGAGTTTAAGCTCTTACGGGCAGGGGCCTCTCTTCTTTAGAGTGGTAAGCACTTAATGGGATCAGGGACCTGCTCACTCTCCTGTAGATGTAAGCTCTTATGGGCATAGACCTCCTTCTGTAAGAGTGTAAGCTCTTATGGGCATGGACATCTCTCCTATAGAGTGGTAAGCTCTTGATTGGCAGGACCACTCTCCTGTAATTGTAAGAGCTCTTATGGGCAGGTATCTCTCTTCTGTAAGTGTAAGCTCTTATGGGCAGGATCCTCTCTCGCTGTAAGTGTAAGCTCTTATGTCAGGGGACCTCTCTCCAGAAGAGTTTAAGCTCTAATGGGCAGGGATCTCTCTTCTGTAGAGTGTAAGCCTCTTATGGCAGGATCCTCTCTCCTTATAGTGGAAAGCTTTATGGCAGGGACCTCTCTTCTGTTGAGTGTAAGCTCTATGGGCATGTGTGATTCCATCCTCCGTGTAGAGGTGTAAGGCTCTGATGTGGGGCAGGGACCATTCTCTCCTTGTAGAGTGTAAGCTCTTATGGCAGGGTCCTCTCTTCTGAAGAGTGTAAAGCTCTATTGGCAGGATCCTCTCTCTCTGCAGAGTGGTAAGCATCTAATGGCAGGATCCTCTCTCCTGTAGAGTGTAAGCTCTAATGGGGCAGATGCTCTACTTTCTGTAATAGTTGAAAAGCTCTTATGGCAGGGACCTGTCTCCGAGAGTGTAAGCTCTTTATGGGCATGACCTCCTCTTCTGTAGAGTGTAATCTCTTATGGTGCGAGGACCTCTCCTTCTGTAAGAGTGGTAAAGCTCCTTATGGGCATGCACCTCTCTTCTGTAGAGTGTAAGCTCTTAATGGGCGAGGGACCTCGCATCTCCTGTAGAGTGTAAAGCTCTTATGGGATGGGCAGAGTCTCCTTCTCCTGTATAGTGTAAGCTCTTATGTGGCAAATAAACCTCACACCTGTGGTGGTATAAGCTCTTTATGGTGCAGGGTCCTCCTCTCCTGTAGAGTGTAAAGCTCTTATAGGGCAGGGACCTTCTCTCCTGTAGAGTGTAAATCTCATTCTTATGGGGCAGAGACCTCTCTCTGTAGATTGTAAGCTCTAAGGGCAGGTTACTCTCATCCTGTAGAGTGTAAGCTCTTATGGGCAGGGACCATCTCTCCTGTAGAGGTGTAAGCTCTATGGCAGGGGCCTCCTCTCCTGTAGAGTGGTAAGCTCTTATGGCAGGGACCTCTTCACTGTAGAGTTGTAATCTCTTTATGGGCAGGGCCCTCTCATTCCTGTAGAGTGGTATATCCTCTAAGTGGGCAGGTAATCTCTCTTCTGTAATGTAATCTCTTATGGGGCAAGGATTCCTCTCCCTGTAGAAGTGTATAGCTCTTATGGTCAGGTGACCCTCTCTTCTGTAGAGTGTAATCTCTTATGGGCAGGATCCCTCTCTGTCCTGTAGATGTAAACTCTTATGTGGTCAGGGACCTCCTCTCCCTGTATAGTGTAAGCTCTTATTGCAGGGTCCTCTCTATCTGTAAGAAGAGTAAGCGTCTTATATGGCATTGATCCCGTCTCGTCCCTGTAGAGTGTAAGCTCTAATGGTCAGGATCCTCTCTCCTGTTAGAGTTTAATCTCTAATGGGCATGTCTCTCTTCTGTAGAGTGTTAATCTCGTTATGGGCAGATCCTCTTCCATAGAGATGTAAGCTCTTTATGGGCAGAGACCTCTCATCTGTAGAGTGTAATGCTCTTATGGCAGGATCCTCTCATCCTGTAGAGTAGTAAGCTCTTATGTGCAGGGACCTCTCTTCTGTAGACTGTAAGCATCATATGGGCAGTGTCTCTCTCACTGTAGAGTGTAAGCCTCTGATGGATAGGTCCTCTCGTCCTGTAGAGTTTTAAGCTCTTATGGCAGTGAACCTCTCTCCTGTAGAGTGTCAGCTCTTTATGGTCAAGAGTCCTCTATCCTGTATGAATTTAAAGCTCTATATCGGCAGGCACCTCTCTACTCTTCCTGTACATGTAAGCCTATGGGCAGGATCCTCTTCTCCTGTGAGAGTGTAAGGCTCTTAGGGCAGAGACCTCCGTCTCCTGTAGATTGTTAAGCTCTAATGGGCGATTGGTTCTCCTACTCCTGTAGATGGTAAAGCTCCGTTATGTCCAGGGTCCCGACTCCTTTAGAGTGTAAAGCTCATATGGGCAGGATCCTCTCACCTCCTGTAGAGTGGTAAAGCTCTTATGGGCAGGGACCCCTCTCCTGTGGAGTGAGGTAAGCTCTATGGGCAGAATCCTCTCTCCTGTAGAGTGTAAGCTCTTATAGGGCAAGGACCCTCTCTCCTGTAAAGAGTAAGCTCTTATGGCAGAATCCTTCTCTTCTTGTTAGAGTGGTAAGCTCTTATGGGCAGAGACCTCTCTTCCTGTAGAGTGTAAGCTCTTATGGCAGGTATTCTCTCTCCTGTATAGTTGTAAAGCTCGTTATGGGCGGGACCACTCTCACCAGTAGAGGTAAGCCTCTATGGTGCATGGTCCTCTCTTCTGTAGATTGTAAGCTCTTATGTGCAGGGACCTCTCTCCTGTAGAGTGTAAAGCTCTTATATGCAGGGACCTCTCCTGCCTGTAGGGGGGAGTTTAAATGCTTATTGGGGCAGGGGACCTATCTCCTGAAAGAGTGTAAGCCTCATATGGGGCAGAGACCTCTCTCCTTAGAGTGTAAGACTCTTATGGGCAAATAGACTTACTCTCAGTAGGTGTAAGCCTCTTATGGGCAAGGGACCACTCTCCTGTATAGTGTAAGTTCTTATGGTCAGGGTCCTCTCACCTGTAGATAGTAAGCTCGTTAATAGGCAGTCCTCTCTTCTGTAGAGTGTAAGCTCTTCTATGGGCAGGGTCCTCTCTTCCTGTAGAGGTGTAGAGCTCTGAATTGGCAGAAGACCCTTCACTCCTTAGAGTGTAAGCTCTTATGGCAAGACCTCCTCTCCTTAGAGTGTAAGCTCTATTGGGCAAGACCTCTCCTCCTGTAGAGTGTAAGCTCTTATGGGCAGAGAACCGGTCTCTTATGTAAGAGTGTAACTCTTGATGGCAAGAACTCTCTCCTGTAGAGTGTCAGCTCTTATGGGCAGAGAACAACTCTTCTGTAGAGTGTAAGCTCTATGGGCAGAGAACTCTCTCCTGTAAGATTTGTCAGCTCATATGGCAAGAACTCTCTCCTGTAGATTGAGAGTTTCTTATTGGGCAGGTCCTCGTCTCCTGTAGATGTAAGCTCTTATGGCAGAGAACTCTCTTCAGTAGATAGTAAGCTCTTACAGGCAGGGACCTTGCTCTCCTGTAGAATGTAAGCTCTTATGTGCAGAGAACTCTCTCCTGTAGATTGTAAGCTCTTAGGCAGGGTCCTCTCTCCTGTAGAGTGTAAGCTCTTATGGGCAGGGTCCTCTCTCCTGTAGAGTGTACGCTCTAAGGGCCATGTGACCTCTCTCCTGTAAGTGTAAGCTCTTATTTGGCAGAGACCATCTCTCCTGTAGAGTGTGAATCATCTTATATGGGGACATGGTCCTCTCTCCTGTAGAGTGAAAAGCTCTTAATGGCGCAGAGACCTCTCTCCCTGTTAGAGTGTAAAGGCTCTTAAGTTCCGGGCAAAGGACCTCTCTCCCTGGTAGAGTGTAAGCTCTTATTGGCAGAGACCTCTCTCCTGTAGAGGGTAAGCTCTTATGGGCAAAGACCTCTCTCCTGTAGAGTGTAAGCTCTTATTGGCAGAGACCTCTCTCCTGTACAGTGTAAGTTCTTATGGGCAGGGTCCTCTCTCCTGTAGATTGTAAGCTCTTATAGGCAGGGACCTCTCCTGTAGAGTGTAAGCTCTATGTGCAATGGTCACTCTCTCCTCGTAGAGTGTAAGCACATATGGGCAGGGTTCCACTTCACCTGAGAGTTGTAATCTCTTAGTGTGGCAGGGTCCTCCTCCTGTAGAGAGTAAGCCTTTATATGGCATACATGCCAGACTTTTGAAAGTAAAATAGCAGGAGATCTGAAGGCAGCGTGCGTAGCATATCCACGCCCATCTTGCATGTACGCCAAGTCCCCGTCGAAAAAAAGCCACACCCTACTCCACCTAACTGTGTAATGGCTCACAGAAGAAAAAAAAGCTAAGCTAAATTAGGTTTGGCGTACCCAGCTATCCCTGGACTGTTGGATGGTGTAATTCCTCATCCAGGAAAGCTGGGAGATACCGCCAACTCAGCCCTCAATAGGTAGGTATCTCGTGGCCTATTTGAACCTTGATACCAGGTAGTAGCCTCCGTAGCCAGGTAGTTGCCCCCTTTAACCAGGTAGCTGTCCCGAAATAGCCCAGGTAGTGCCCTTACAGCCAGGTAGTGCCCTCCCATTAGCCAGTTAGTGCCACTCCAAAGCAGGTATGTCCCCAATACCACTAATGCTCCTTAATATTAGCCAGGTATTTTCCCCCATAGGCTAGGGCAGATGCCCCCTTTATCCCAGGTGATGTCCCCATAGCCATGCATATGCCCCCATAACACCAGCCTGATGCCCCCATGAAACCAGGCAATCCCCCTTTAATCCATGGCAGATGTTTCGCCCTATTAGCCATGTCAGATGGCCCCCATAAACCAGGCAGATGCCCCCATGACCAGGCAGATGCCCCCTTATCCAGGTTAGGATGGCCCCATGCCAGGCATATGCCCCTATGAGCCAGGCAAGATATCCCCCTTAATCCAGATAGATGCCCCCATGCCGGGCAGATGCCCCCATGAGCCAGGCAATGCCCCCCTTTATCCAGATAGATCCCCCCTCCAGCAGATGCCCCCTTTACCGGGCGTGCCCCTATAAACCGGCAGACCCCCTCTTTATCCAGATAGATGCCCCCAGCCTGGAGATGCCCCCATGAGCCACAGATGCCCCTTTATCCAGATAGATCCCCCCCTCCCAGGCAGACCCCCTTTATCCATTTTGATGCCCCCATCCCAAGGCAGTGCACCATGACCGGGGAAGATGCCCCCTTATCCAATAGATGCCCCATCCCGGGCAGTGCCCTTGAGCAGCAGATGCCCCCTATGCTGGAACAATAAAATAATAAAACCTCTTCACTCCCCCACATGCCCCTAGTCACTGCACAACACCCCTCCCCTCACACACAAACCCTCTCCTCAACAACAGCCCCCCCTCACACAACACCCCCCCCCCCCAAACACACACCCCCCCCCCCACACACCCCCCCCCCCCCCCCCCCACCCCCCCCCCCCCACAACACCCCCCCCCAACACCCCCCCCTCCCACACCACCCCCCTCCCCACACAACACACCCAATCCCTGCACCCCTTTCCTGCGGGCCTGAGTTTTCAACCTGAAAAGGGGCGGAGCTTCGGGGTCCCGCTAAGCCCCGCCCCCTACCCCCCGAATTCTCCAGTTTTCCTCTGAAGAGGAAAGCATTCCCGGCGGCGGCGCAGGACAAAGGCATCGGGCAGCGTTTAGGACGCTGCCCGATGCCTCTTCCCCGGAAAACCCCCAGTTTTTTCTAAAAGGGGGGAGTTATGACACCCGAGCGGGAGGGGGGGACACGGCCCCCCTTAGGGGGATGACCCCAAAAACGGGGGGTTGGAACTATGCTTGGGGGCAAGACCTCTCTCCAGTAGAGGGGTTTAAGTTTTTATGGGAGGGTCCTCTCCCTGAGAGTTTAAGTTTTATGGTCAGCAGGGGGGTTGCGGGGCCCAAAAACATCCGGGGCTGGGGCCCCTTTGTGTTTTTTTTGGAAAAGGGGCGGGGGTTCACACGACTTTTTTCCACGCCTAATTGTGAAATTTTGGATGTTTTTTTACGGGAAAAACCTTTCCTGTTCCTTCACAAATTTTTGCACATCCCCACTGACCCCGTCCATCCCCTCGGGCGGGTCACTGTACAAAAAAAATCCCCCAAAAGAAAAATTTTACTTTTTCAGAACTTCTCACCTTTCTAGGGACAATCCCCCCCTAAACGTCACCAAAACATAAACCGATACAGGGAGCAAATCTACCAGACATGTGATTATTACAAAAACCCCTCCTAAAAACCAAAGCCCCAAAAACTATTAAAACAAAAAGGATCAAAAAATTTCCTGCCAAACCCGGGAACCGAACGCAACCCCCACATGGGGAATACCACCCGGGTACACGGGCCTCTGAAGAAAATATACCACCCCCCAATACAGTGCCCCCAATAGGGTAGCCCACCATTGTACACGGGGCTTGATTACATTTTCCCACCCCCCTTTCGGGGGCCATATAGGGGTGGGACCCCAGGTACACAGACGCTGGGGCTGATATTCCCCCATACATGACCGATAGGGGTTTAAAAATATTTAAATTTTGGTAGACTTGCAGACAAATAATTGATTACCCGGCTGTTAAACATTTAGTGACTCATTTGGAGAGGGTTTTTTTCTAAACAGCGTCGTTCACTTTCCCTTCCTTCTCCCACCCGGTTCACCCCCTTCTAGCTGATTGCCCAGCCAATACTCTTTTCCCCGGGGGTTTGGGGACACAAATAAATTGAAATCCCCACATTTCCAGCAATTCCTTAATTATAGGTATAAAGCCCCCTCAGTTAGGTATATAGGGCACTGAAGCATTTTTTGGGGGGCCAAACAGGCAGGTATATGGGGCCACAGGCAGGTATTTTAGGGGGGCACAGGCTTTTAAAAAGGGGGGCACTAAAAAACCCAGTATATGGGGCCACGGGGCAGGTTTTTTGGGGGGCCAACGGGCGGGTTATATGGGGGCCAGGGGGGCAGGTTTTTGGGGGGCCACAGGCAGTATAAGGGGGGCACGGCAGTATATGGGGGAACCTGGAGGAAAGTAAAAGGGGGGCCACAGGCAGTTTTATGGGGGCATGAGGCATTTAAAAAGGGGCCCCCAAAAAGGTATATAGGAACAGGGGGCAGAATATGGGGGCACTGAGGCAGAAAAATGGGGGCCCCCAGGCAGCATATGGGGGCCACAGGAAAGGGATAGGGGGGGCCAAGGCGGGGATAGGGGGCCAAAAGGCATTTAATATGGGGGCACAGTCAGGCATTAAAAGGGGAAACAGGCAGTTTTATGGGGGCCACGGGGCAGGGATAGGGGGGGCCACGTCAGTAAAAATTGGGGGGGGCACAGGCAGCATAGGGGGGGAAAGGAAAGGCTTTAAATGGGGGCACAGGCAGGGATATGGGGGCCACGGGCAGTATAGGGGGGGCCCCAGTGGGATTTATGGGGGGCACGGGCGCATAGGGGGGCCCCACAGGCAGGGATAGGGGGTGCCACGGGGCGGGGTTTATGGGGGCCACGGCCCAGTAAAGGGGGGGCACAGGAAAGAATGGGGGGGCCCCCGGGCAGGCTTTAAAAGGGGAAACAGGCGGGGATAGGGGGGGCCCACAGGCAGTAAAAGGGGGGCCAAGGCAGTAAAAAGGGGGCCACGGCGGGGTTTATGGGGGCCCAGGCAGGGGAATATGGGGGCCACGGGGCGAAATTTTATGGGGGCCACAGGAAAGGGAAAAGGGGGGGCCACAGGCAGTAAAAGGGGGGCCACAGTGAAATAAATAGGAGGCCCCCAGGCAGGGATATGGGGGCCCAGGCAGGGATATGGGGGCCACGGGGCGGCATTATAGGGCACAGGCATAATGGGGGCCACGGGCGGGGATATGGGGGCCACGGGCAGAATTATAGGGGCAAACAGGCAGTTTTAAGGGGGCACGGGCGGGGGATTGGGGGGCCACAGGCATTAATAGGGGACCAAGGCAGGGTATGGGGCCACAGGCAGAAAATAGGGGGGGCCACGGGGCAGTAATGGGGGCCCACGGGGAGGGTTTTATGGGGCCCAAACGGAAAGTAATTTTGGGGGGGCCACGGGAAAGGGATATGGGGGGCCCCCGGGCAGTTTTTATGGGGGCACAGGCAGAAATAGGGGGGGGCCCCCCGGAAAGTATATGGGGGCCACGGGCGGGGAAGGGGGGCCCACAGGCAGGCATTATAGGGGCAAAAAGCGTAAAATGGGGGCACGAGGCAGGAAAAGGGTTTTAAAAAAATAAAAACATTCATACCCCCTTAACCCCCCGGGGGGAGCGCGCTCCATCCTCTTCAGCCCGGCTCCTCCGGAAAAGCCCCTTTTCGGCACCCCTCGGGCGCACGGCCTATAAAGCCCGGGTTGCGCCCAAAGGAAAAGGGGCAGCTTTCGCGTTGACATAACAATCCCCGGGGACGCTGCCGGCTGAGGCGCAGGGGGCCGCGGCGGGACCTCACGCTGGGGACCCGGGGGCCCCCCGCAGGGGTGGGGACCCGGAAGGGGTTCCGCCCATGTTTTGGGGAAAGAAGGGAGGGGTTCCACTCTCTGCTCCGCAAAAACCCCGAAAGCTGCATGGTGGCCCAGCGGGGGAAATTTTTGCAGTTAAGGGGCCCCAGTCGGTGCCCCCAAGCCCAAGGCAGCGCCGGGACCCCCGGAAATTTGGGGCCCACGGGGAAATTAAAAATTTTGGGGCCCCAAAGGGCCCCCAAAATAAAACGTTTGGGACGCCCCTGGATGGTCGGGGAAACCTTTTTTCCCTTTTAGAGTTAAGCTTTAGGGGCGGGGCCCTTTCTCCTGTAGAGTGTAAGCTCTTATGGGCAAGGGGGCCCTTTTTCTCCTGTAGAGGGGTAAGCCCCTTAAAGGGGCAGGGATTTTTCCCTCCTGTAGATGAAAGGGCTCTTATGGGGGCCGGGGGCCCTCTTCCTGTGGGAGGTAAGCTTTTAAATGGGGCGGGGATCTCCTTCTGAGAGTGGTAAGCTCTTAGGGGGCAGGTTCCTCTTTTCCTTGTAGAGTGAAAGGGCCCCTTATGGGCAGAAAAACCTCTTCCTGTAAGTTTTAAGCTCTTATAGGAAAGGGGGACCCCCTTTCGTAGGGGTTGTAAGCTTTTAATGGGCAGGCCCTCTCCCTGTAGAGTGAAAAGCTTTTTAGGGGCAGGGACCTCTTTTCTGTAGGTGAAACCCTCTTTTTGGGGAAAGGATCCTTTTCCCCCTTTTAGAGTGTAAGCTCAAAAGGGCAGGGATCCTCCTTCTGAGAGTGAAAAGCCCCTTTTCAGCCCACATTTAAAAAAT